>VIAB01006021.1:40780-62093 GCA_009801035.1 Oophaga pumilio
TTCTAAGTGACCCTAAACTTTTGACCGGTAGTGTACCTGTATCTTTCTAGTTCGCCTTTTGGCGATCGATTAAATATAAAACTAATGTAAAGCTGCACTTTTATCTCGATTCATGAATCCCCATGTCCACACGCTCAGTTGGTTATATTATACGCTACCCCGGGGTTGGTTTCTGACTCGATTTAGCCTGTTGTCGGACGGGGTTTATTTCGAACGGGGAACTGGTGGCAGCATACCATACTGTGTTAGTGAGGAACTCTGACAGTGATGACGGGGAGGTTTATATATATATCCCCAGCCTGGACTGATGATATATATCCCCCCTCACTGGGAGCGCCTCAATAACTCGTACCTATAAGGGAAGCCTTTCCGGCGACTATTTGCCCTTGGTGCAATTCCCTGACTGACCTGGGGCAAGTGGTGGTGCCAGAGAGCCAATCCCTGCTGGGTCCTTCTCTCCCCTCCCCAGAGGTGAGTGAAGTCGACACACCCCTTCCCCTGTGCGATCCATCACACTTGCATTTTTCACTGTGTTTTTAATGCATTTTTTACACTTGTTTTTATCTATTATTTTTACGCTGGGATCTAATGTGATTTGCCACTTCTGGGTGGCTGAGAGTTCGTTTTTTTAGGCTAGGAAGGGCTCAATATTCATGGACCTTCCCGGCCTGATAAAATGATCCCAAAGCTGTCTGCTTTACCTTTGCTGGTTATCAAAAATAGGGGGACCCCCTACATTTCTTTATTAGCTTAATACATGTACACTAAACGACACATGAAAAGCACTAATTACATATCTCACTGATATCTATCTATCTATCTATCTATCTATCTATCTATCTATCTATCTATCTATCTATCTATCTATCTATCTGTCTCTATCTTTTCACATCTTTAACACCTTAACATCTGTCATTTCTATTCTACATTCTAATCCAGTACATCTCACATTGATGTTGCACATGGACAGCATACACATGCACACGGATGACACATGAATGATACACACGGATAACACCAGTACTGTTTTTTTCCAGTACCGGACATATCAGGACTTGTGAAGGAGGCCTAAGGCAATTTTTTTTGTATATCCATTTAATTTATAGATTAGCTTGAAATAGTGCAGTGATGTGACTTTACTGCCCCATGTGAATGTGTCCTTACTACATGGGTTAAAGATGGGCAGCTTAATAGGAGCTGTTTTCTGAATACTAACGGAGCAAAAAGTGCTGTTTAAGACCAAGCTCTCACATCTTCAGTAGCAGTATCACACTCCACATTTTTTAAGCTGAAGACTAGACCGGTTTATAATTTGTACAGGCCTTTGTCACTGCTTTGTTTATTGTTTATGGGATTGCTGAAGTACAGTCTAGTACAGTGGCCATTTAAAAGCCCCAATTTTGAGTTGGGTTAAGTATCAATAAATTCATAAAAGTATAAAAACTGTAAAAACAAAACAAAAACCCAACCTTTATAGCTATTATCAGTGTAATCAATTTAAAACTGCACCAGATGAGGCATGCCATGGCTTTATCAAAATGCAGGAGTCCTTAAAATGTGCTGTATTGAAAAGCACAATGGAAACAGCATCTATCTCACATTTACTGAACTGCTGTGAAAACAACAGCCAAAAAAAAATCTATGTACACAATAATTTTGGCAGTTTTGCTGAACATGACTGTTCTCCCAGCGCAGTTCATTTACCATTGGCAAACACAAACTAGGTAAAGGCGATGAGTGTTGAGCCCTAGTCTGTCCTAAATCATGTTAGTGGGACACAATCAACAAAAAGCGCATGAGTGGTTGTGTAATGTAGCAGGAAATACGGGCAGATTAACAAAGGAAAGAAAGACACAGGCCATGTCTCTCCTCAGGCTCTTCAATGCGATGGTCAAGGGTGATGTCTTGGTGATGACATTAATAGGTTCCCCTTGTGACTCTGTAGACAGCATATCTTGGGGAATAAAGATTATGTGTCAAGAAGAAGCAGCTTACTTCTAAACTCAGATGTTTTCTCATATATCCTAAGATTTGAGTTGTATTGAGCTATAATACACCATGTATGGGCCCACAATATACCTCCAAATGCCTATGATTTCACACAGGGACATAGTAAGGTTTATGTTATTCTGTTGGACTCCATAACACTAATACTTATATCATGGATGGGGGTTCCCTGCATGGACCCTCTTTAGATAAATTGAAGATACACTGGAAAGTGGGTTTCTCCTTTTGGAAAACTTGGCAAAAGAAGACACTTTCTAATACATTTACTCAATAATGCTACTGTGGGGGGATTTGAACATACCCATTGATGTAGCTGGCAATAAATACTGATAGTTGGGGTTTCTGCATCCAGATACCTCAGTTCATCATTAGTGAAGGGGCCACTCTCACAAGTCCCCATGCGTGTGGAAAGTCACAAGACTGCATACATAGTTGGGGAGAGAATTAAGAGAAGTGCAGAAGTCTAGTCAGCACATGTCCGTAAGTATGCAAACCACATACAGTATAGACTAAAAGTTTGGACACTCCTTCTCACTTAAAGATTTTTTTGTATTTTCATGACTATGAAAATTGTAAATTCACACTGAAGGCATCAAAACTATGAATTAACATATGTAGAATTATATATTTCACAAAAAAGTGTGTAACAACTGAAAATATGTCTTATATTCTAGGTTCTTCAAAGTAACCACCTTTTGCTTTGATGACTGGTTTGCACACTCTTGGCATTCTCTTGATGTGCTTCAAGAGGTAGTCACCGGAAATGGTCTTCCAACAATCTTGAAGGAGTTCCCAGAGATGCTTAGCACTTGTTGGCCCTTTTGCCTTCACTCTGCGGTCCAGCTCACCCCAAACCATCTCGATTGGGTTCAGGTCTGGTGACTATGGAGGCCAGGTCATCTGGCGTAGCACCCCATCACTCTCCTTCTTAGTCAAATAGCCCTTACACAGTCTGGAGGTGTGTTTGGGGTCATTGTCCTGTTGAAAAATAAATGATGGTCCAACTAAACGCAAACCGGATGGAATAGCATGCCGCTGCAAGATGCTGTGGTAACCATGCTGGTTCAATTTTGAATATATCCCCAACAGTGTCACCAGCAAAGCACCCCCACACCATCACACCTCCTCCTCCATGCTTCACGGTGGGAACCAGGCATGTAGAGTCCATAAGGCCTGCTGCACAAAGTCTCCTCTTAACAGTTGTTGTAGAGATGTGTCTGCTGCTAGAACTCTGTGTGGCATTGACCTGGTCTCTAATCTGATCTGCTGTAAACCTGCGATTTCTGAGGCTGGTAATTCGGATAAACTTATCCTCAGAAGCAGAGGTGACTCTTGGTCTTCCTTTCCTAGGGCGGTCCTCATTTGAGCCAGTTTCTTTGTAGCGCTTGATGGTTTTTGCAACTGCACTTGGGGACACTTTCGAAGTTTTCCCAATTTTTCGGACTGACTGACCTTCATTTCTTAAAGTAATGATGGCCACTCGTTTTTATTTACTTTGCTGCTTTTTTCTTTGCATAATACAAATTCTAACAGTCTATTCAGTAGGATTATCAGCTGTGTATCACCAGACTTCTGCACAACACAACTGATGGTCCCAACACCATTTATAAGGCCAGAAATCCCACTTATTAAACCTGACAGGGCACACCTGTGAAGTGAAAACCATTCCCGGTGACTACCTCTTGAAGCTCATCAAGAGAATGCCAAGAGTGTGCAAAGCAGTCATCAACGGAAAAGGTGGCTACCTAGAATATAAGACATAATTTCAGTTGTTACACACTTTTTTGTTAAGTATATAATTCCACATGTGTTAATTCATAATTTTGAAGCCTTCGGTGTGAATGTACAATTTTCATAGTCATGAAAATACAGACAAAAATATTTAAATGAGAACGTGTGTCCAAACTTTTGGTCTGTACTGTACATGTGTTCACGTGATCATCCACCCAGTATTTATTGGTATGTATAACACATTGTTTTGTCCTAGGAGCCGTTTTTCAACACAACACTAAGCCACATGTTGCTTGTGCTACTGTGAGAAGCCTGCATGGTCTAAATGTACTACCATGGCTTGAATCATCTCCGTACTTGTCTTCCATCAAGAACATCGGGGACGTCATTGATCAGCAATTGCAAAGGAAGCTGTCAGCAGCAGATCTTGATGATTTCTGTGCTGAAGTGCATTCAGCATGGCAGAATATTCCTCAGACAACCAATAATAACCTCACTGATAGCAGCCAAGGTGTGTAAGTGCAAGGATTTCTTCTTAATACTGAATAAATTGAGATGTTTTGAAACACATTTGCACATAATTAACATGTCTACTGAGTCTATAATTTCCATAATTCTAAGACTTTTCCTTTTTGGTGTCTCAATTTCAATGTTGAGGAATGTATGTAAACTTGGAGCAAGAATTTTCTCCAAATAACTAATGTTTACCAAAAACCCTGTGGCAAGTGGTCTTCCTTGCTCATAGTATAAAACCAGGTGAATAAAGATAACAAGATCAGATTTGTGACTTTTGGACATTAAAAACATATAAATTTTTTATTGGATATTGAGAAGACTTGTGCAGAAGATGGAAAATGTGATTGAAGAAAATTCTGGAGAAAAAATCTGCTGCAATATGCAAATATATTCCAAGACTATTCATTTTAATTCCCATAGTAAAATAATAAAAACAGAAATATTTAAAGAGTAACAGTTGTTTTAATTTTTATTTAATAAATCAATAGTACAAAAATAGTATGCAACTTTATAACATATCTTCTCATGGAAATCTGCTTCTTCCTCTGCGAGAATTGATCAGTCATTATCAAGATTCTATGTAGATAGGAGCGGAAGGAGGAGGGAAGAGCTGTGTCTTTAGCTCCTCCCTCTTGTCATCTACACACAATCTTATCAGTAGCACCTGACATCTCCTATCTCGGTAATGTAACAATCTGCACTGAATACAGAGTTTACCTCAAAATTGAGAATTTTCGGAGTGAAAGATCAAGCCAAGAAGAGAAAGAAGCATATTTCTCGGATAAGATAAATTACAAAGTTGCTTATTTTCAGGTGTATTATTGATTTATGAAAATAAAAGTTAGAATAACAGTTACTCTTTAAAGATTTTCCCATCTCAGACATTTAGGACACAACAACACATAAATGTCTAACCTCCACTATCTCATGAAAACAGTCTCTTATTTTTGGTAAAATACACGCGAGCATTCCAAGACTTGTTTCCTTAGCCGATAGTAATCTCTATCCAGAGAGAAGCCATGTCTGGCAGGGCAATACAACAGCTTGGAAAGGCAATATGACCAATCAAATTCTGTGTCACCTTGATGATGTCATTAGGGGCATTCCTATTTCATGAAGTGTTTGCATAGATAGTAGTTGGCTTTGAAATGTAACACTAGTGTAGAGCGGCAACTTTTTCCCTGTACAGCGATTCTCACAACCACCACTACGGTTGACCACACTCAATTAATTGAGCATGTTACGTGCAAAATTATGGTAACTGGGGGTCACTATACAGGGGAAAAACAGTGAAGAGGATAGAGTGCTGTGTTCCTTTAAAGGGGTTGTTCAGTTAAAACAAGTTATAACCTTTCCTGGGGATAGCTGATAAATAACTCGCCAACTAGTTTGTGGACCACTAGTGGAACGTGCACCGATCAGTAGATTTGGGAATTTTTTATCCATGATGGTAGCTCTTATCCCCGTGGGAGGTCCGACACATAACTGCCTCGCCATTCCTTCCCTATGGGCACGTGTGCAGTGCTTGGCTGCCGCTTAGGGAATGAATGGAGTCCAGGTCACACGTGTGCTACTGCTCCATTTTAAGAGACAAAAGCCCCCCGTTCTGTCGATTGGTGCAGGTCCATGTCGTTGGACCCCTACCAATTAACAAGCTATCTTGTCTGAACAATCCTTTTAATTTTCAAGACTGATTATAAAGTAAAGCCATATCCTAGTTGAACTTAAAAATTGCTATTTTCTAACCGTTTCCAAACCCAAAGTTATGAAAAGGAAATATCACAGTGCCACATTTGCAGAGTTGGTAAACACTTATGAAATGTGGCTATAATTACAGCCCACGGGGTTGTATAGTTTTGCATTATTTCACAACTGTTGTGAATGTGCATTACTTTAGAGACCTTTGTTTTGCAATATACAAACTAGTTACCGTATATCCATTGTGATTCAATATTGGGAATAATATACAAAGAAAGCATGCAAAATGTATACAAATATTATCAGATGATGCGACCCCCCAATGAGCGCTACAAAAGTGTGTTTTCTCATTATCACTGATTATAGATTTCCACGGGAGAATTAATTGAGTTTGAAGCACATATACGTTTCCCAAAGAATGACTTTGTGTGTAAGGTCTTTTGTAATGCAGATAAAAGCATATGAAAGTATGTAAAACACAGAGGGAAAACAATATTTGGAAGGTTTCCATGGGTACCAGAGGCCTTTGTTACTAAGTGAAGTTCACAAGTTTCCATGGTTACAAGAAATATGTGTCAGCAGGCGGTACTTACTGGTTACTAAGGTAATGAAAGCAGATTTCCCTCTGAGAACTGTTACATGCAGAAATAATGCATCCTGAGCAGAGGTGTCACTGTACAATCTCATTACTAGATTACATATTATACAACCTCACCAACAGAACTAACAGCAGATAAGACAGTCAGCCACGTTCTGTGCAGCGAGGATTCCTCCGGGTGCGCTGCACACTTGCTGACTTGCTGATTTTAACATGGTTATAGCTGCTGAAGTTGAAAGGAAGCAGACCATCAGCTTCAAACTTTTCTAAGCTTGCCTGGATTTGTGTCGCTGTGTTCATTATGTGGGAAAATGGTACTGGCAGGCAGGGAAGGGTTAAATGACTCATTACTCAGGTCAAGATGACATGCCTCAGCCGATCCAGAACCTCCTTAGAAAAAAAAGATTTTGGTCCTCATTTATTCATTTATTAAATGATTGATATCAGTTCCTATCGTCCATTTTCAGAGCATGACTTAAAGCACCACTGCAGCGTTTTTTTCATTTTCAGTACTGGAGTTGTGCCATTACTCTAAGTTCCCTGCCCCTAGTATTATACTTACCAGCTGCTCCTGATCCCGATTGGCCATCTTGCGACCCCAACTCCTTACTGACGGGAAGTAAGAGGTAACGGTCACAAGCTCTCAGTGTAAGTCTATGGGAGCCTCGTACTGGTCTCGTTCTTGCTCTCATAGACTTGCGTTGAGTAGTGACTAGAGTTGATCGAACATTGTCGGCTCCCTCCTTATTCGGCAAGCTACAGCGCTTACCGAAGAAGCTGCATTGGGAACTGGTATACCTGGATCACTCCGGCTGATCAGCTGTTCGATGCCCCAGCTGCATGTGTCGCGGCTATGTGACAGTCACAGCACATGTATAGAGAGCCTGTGTGTTGTGACTGTCACACAACTGCGACACATGCAGCTGCGGCTCCGGACACCCGATTATCGGGATCGCTCCAGGTATCCAGGTTCCCACTGCAGCTATTCGGTAAGCTCTATTAGCTTGCCGAATAAGGAGGGAGCCGACAATGTTCCCTCATGTCTAGTAGTGACCTCCGGATCACCCAGCAAACACTGCAGAGATCTGACAGGTCACAACCTGCTGGAGACTGACCGGAGCGGTGCCAATAACAGCAGATGACTGCAGCTGGTAAGTATAATACTAGGATCAGGGAACTTAGATTAATTGCACCATTCCAACAGTGCAACAAAAAAAGGCTGCAGTTGTGCTTTAAATACTACAGAAAGTCAACACTGCCTTAGTTGTGTATTATGATGTTTTGAAGCAGCTGAGGCACAGTACTGTATACATCAGTTACCCAATGAGGTGGCATAAGTAGAAAAGTTTGAATTATAGCTGTTATTCCCATCTCCAAGACCCTACCTCTATATGTAGTAGGTGTAATAATATTAAAAACATTAGCAAATACCTCCAATTAGAGCTGTAGTAAAGTTTTTCTGATTCTCTATGTCTCTTTTCTCATGTGCAGGCATTGCAGGACCTTAGGTATCCATAGTTACAACCATTAGCAACTAGCTAACAGACTGTCACCATATCCGTGGTCATCACTATGGAAACCTAAGGTCTTGCAATACCTGCACATGAGAAAAGAGACATAGCAAATCAGAAGAACTGTACTACATTTCTAGCTGGAGGCATTTGCTAATATTATTATTATTTTCATTACACCTACTACATATTGGGATTGGATCCTGAGATGGGAGATGGGAATACCCCTTTAAGGCAACAACTATCTAAATTCCATGCTGTGCCTCGTAGGAAAACTTAACCCCTGCTGACACTTACGACATGTCTATCAATCCAGTACTGGTTATCACTGTGTTTTGCTATCCACCTATGAAGTGCTTAAATGCAGAGATCTGGTGTACAATAGTTTTTGGCAGTGTGATTGCAGTCCACAATATCAATATCCCTAAAAGGTAACATGATTATTGACAGGTAATAAGACATTGTCCTATTGAAGCGCACCTCTTGGTCAGTCATCAGACTCATCAATGAATTGGTTTGGTTATTAGATTGCTCATAGGAGCCTCATGGTGCAAGTCAGTGGCTGACACAGACAGAAAGGGGTACCTGTGCAAGAACAAGGGATGGTCCCTTTACACCAGGAGTCTCAAAACTGAGCTGGGTATATGGGCCGCATATAGAAAAAAATTCATTTGGGGGGCCGCATTTGTTGAAGGAAAAAGTGACACCATTTTTTTGTCATGCTTTATTTAGAATGTTTTTTTAATTCTTATAATTTTGCTTCCCCTAATTGGACACATACAGTAACATTGTCTTACAATTAGCACTATATAGTAATTCTAGCAAACATCTTGTAGTAATGTGCCCTATTCCTGCTCCTAATCTTGTCAGAATGTCCCCCATCCTAGTCCCCATCTTGTAGTAATGCATCATCCTGGTCCTCATCTTTGAGTAATGTCCCCATCCTGGTCCTCTTCTTGTAGCAATGTCCCCATCCTGGTCTTCATCTTGTAGAAATGTCCTCATTCTGTAGTAATGCCCCATCCTGGTCCTCATCTTGTAGTAGAGTCCCCCATCCTGGTCCTCTTCTTGTAGTAATGCCCCATCCAGATTCCCTTCTGGTAGTAATGTGCTATCCTAGTCCCTATCTTGTAGCAATGTCCCTATCTGAGTCCCCATCTTGTAGCAATGTCCTCGTCTTGTACTAATGCCCCATCCTGGTCCCTTTCTTGTAGTAGTGTGTAGAAAGGTGACCTTGTCTTCATCTTGTAATGCTGCTCCATTCTTACCCAGATATTGTAAGATATTGTAATTATGTCCCTATCCAGGTCCTCATATTGTAGTTATGTCCCCATATTATAGTTATATTCCCATCCAGGTCCCCATATTGTAGATATGGCCTCATCCAGGTCCCTATATTGTAGTTATAGCCCCATTCAGGTGTTCATATCGTAGCCATGTCCCCATATCCATGTCGCCATGTCCCCATATCCAGGTCCCCTTATTGGAGTTATATCCCCATCCAGGTCCTCGTATTGTAGTTATGTCCCTATATTGTAGTTATGGCTCGATCCAGGTTCTCAGGTCCAGGTCCCCATATTGCAGTTATGTTCCAATCCAGGTCCCCATATTGTAGTTATGTCCCCATCCATGTCCCCATAGCCAGGTCCCCATATTGTAGTTATGTCCCCATCCATGTCCTCATATTGTAGTTATGTCACCATATTGTAGATATGTCCCCTATTGTGCCGTTCTTCATCTATTTATATAATTGCCTTGTAATGTTTTCATTTTCTGTTCTGTCCTGATGTCACAGTATCCCAGAATCACAAGTGGAGGAAGTTCACTGACCACCATATTGGGACACCCAAGTGATGGGTTTCTTAATTTGGAAACTGCTGCTGGTACCAACCTATTGCATGGTACCACCAACGGAACATACCACACACACACACAAACACACTCTATACACCATACACACACACTCACACACTCTCACACTTACGCACATACTCACACTGACACTCACACTTACACACACACTCAGACTCACACTCACGCACTCACACACTCTCACACTCACACTTACACTCACAGTCAAACTCACTCACACTCACGCAGCCTCTTGCACCAGCGGAACACCATCGCAAATACGCTGCCGCCGGGATAAGCCGAAGGATTCACTGACCGCCACCATCATTGTACTGGAGGAGCTCATGCGCAGTGTTAATGTGACCGCCATTATCTGTCTGCTCAAAGATGGCGGCGCTCTGATTTACTGCGCCTGCGCTAATTACACGCAGGTGCAGTAAATCATTCGGCTGATCCCGGCGGCAGATGTGCAACGTGTCTACAGGCAGAGGAAGCCGGTCACATTTAAGGGGTTTTCCCACGAACGAAAGTTCATTTTAAAAAAAATTGACTGTGTCTGACCGTGTACGGAGCATACCACAACTCCTGGGCAGAGGAAGAAGCAAAAGATAATACTGACATTACAGCAGGGGATCACAGTGGATTCATTTTGTGAGGTAAAATATTTCACTGACTGTTTTTAAAAAATATTTTACCTCACAAAATGTATCCTCTGCGATCTCCTGCTGTAATGTCAGTATTGTCTTTTGCTTCCTCCTCTGCCCATGAGCCATGGTATAGCACATGGGGTACACAAGTCAAAGAAAAGATCACATGAGAGGAGAAGACAGCAGATGGGGGAGAGAGAAAGCGCACAGGGGTAAGAGAGACAGAGCACAGTGGGGAGACTGCTCAAACGGGACAGCACATGAGGGGAGAACAGAGCACAGGAAGGAAAGACAGCAGACAAGGGGAATAGCACAAGGGGTAGACAGGTTAAAGAAGAGAGCACAGACGGGAGCACATGGGGAAAGAGAGAGTGGATAGGTGGGTGAGCACATGGGGGAGAGATTCTCAACGCTGCAAAGCCTGCCCCCATCGTGACATTACCGCACTCCATCTAGTATACACATAAAAGAGAAAAAAAAAAGGCCTCTTCTTATCTGTCCTCTGTTCTCTCCGCATCCTTACTGTACATGTGGCTGCAGGCAGTGTAGACCCACTGATGGTACAGGAACCGCCGCCGACAGCACTTTATTTCAGCTGAATGTGTACCCTTGGCACATGACAGTGATATCATATGCTGCCACGCCAACACGCCTGTCAGCTGCTGGCCTCTGATTGGCCGTTAGCTGGCATAGGTATTGCTGTGTAGAGAGTCTCTGCAATCAATGCAATACATTTCAATTGAAATAAAACACTGCCATCAACGTCCCCCTGGACTGGGCAGAGAACACCAAGGGGTCTGCAGTGCCTTAGGGCCACATGAAGCAGCCTCAGGGGCCATATGTGGACCAAAGGCTGTGTGTTTGAGACCCCCGGCTTTACACTCTATGACAGAATTTGCATGCTGCTTTTTAGGTAAAAATGTGCCCCATTACCTCTTGGGCCCCTGTGCAGATGCACAGGTTGCCCCAATGATATGTCAGCCCCTTGTGTAAGCCTATGTGGGCAGCACGGTGGCTCAGTGGATAGCACTGCAGCGCTGGAGTCCTGGGTTCAAATCCCACCAAGGACACCATCTGCAAGGAGTTTGTATGTTCTTCCCGTGTTTGTGTGGGTTTCCTCCGGGTACTCTGGTTTCCTCCCACACTCCAAAAAAACATACTGATAGGCAATCTAGATTATGAGCCCCATTGGGGACAGCGGCGATAATGTGTGCAAACTGTAAAGCGCTGCGGAATATGTTAGCGCTATATAAAAATAAAGATTATTATTATTATGTGCTAGAGATCATACTGTATACTACATAGCAAAATCCAGGGACATTCGGTACAGAATCGCTGACAGTTGTTCAAACATCTTGAGCTGGTGTATCACATGAAGAATAAGAATAGTAATTGTCAATTAAGGTTTATCATGCGGGGTAGTATGAAATTTGCATATTAGTTGCTTTCAGGCAAAAAGGTTGAAATCAGCAGCTGAATAAAAAGGGAGAACTACAAATCAGTTACAGGTTGCCACTGAGAAGGAACGTCATTCGAAATGTTGTTTATAGATGTAACAGTAAGAGTGTAGGTTTAGAAATAAGCCAATAAGAAAGAAATTAAAAGAAACACGGGGCCGTGAATTTGGGAGCTGGCTTTCTTTGAAGAGTTAACATATTGCATCTGCTCGGAGTCCCTAGAAACTAATATGAGACCATTAGACTCTTCAGCTCTTTGAAGTGTGCAGAGAAATGAGCTGAGAAGCTAGAGCAAAATGTACTATGCTCCTGCAATGCCTCATCTAGGTAGCTCAAAAAGAAAATTACAAGAGGTAAAATGGAAAAGAAAATGTTTCCTTGGCTCATGACATCAACATTTTCTTCATTATCGGATAATCCAGTTCTGTTCCTATACATAAGTATCTGCTCTTCCCCAAAAGTGTGTTTACTCCGTGCATGGCTTTTTTATCATTTAACCTCCTACTCTAATCTACCACCTCACGCTTTCCTTAGTCAAGCCCCCCAACCCCCTCCAAGATCCTTGCATTTCTCTCCCATCCCTGTTCATGTAGCTGTCTCTTTACAGCTGTGTGTGGGTGGCTGAAAATTATTTTTCTCTACTTATACTACTAAACCCAGTGATCACAATTTCTTAAATTGCCAAGCTGCAATTTAAAATCATTTTATGTGAATAAATGGGAACACATGGGAAAGCAACATACAAAAAAAAAAAATCACCTTTTAGAATGTTTTCTATTATGTAATCACGCCTCCGGGTTTTCTATTCTTCGTTTTCCATGGACCCTTTGCCCTGAGAAATTGTTCCTTTCTATCAGCCATTTGTTTGTTTAAGAATTCTGTTTGTGCCCCTCCATTGGTCAAAAGACCACCCTGCTTAACACACATGGCGAATAGTGATGGCTTAGGACGCGCTAATGAAAAAAGCAAAATCAGAACTATATGTATATAAATATACATCTATGTACACATGTATGTGCGTGTATGGAGATATATATTCAAAACTGCATAAGGAGGCAAAGTGCTTCAGTAAAGCTTGAAGCTCGTATCTATGGCAACACCTAATAATGGTATAAAAGGCACCAAGGGACATGAAAACAGACTCCAGCTACGAGAAAACACAATATTAAAAGGAATCACACTGAAGTTACATTTTAACTTGTCACACATCCAGCATGTTGCCTTTGGGAGACATTGGGGTTAATGTAGATAATGTATATGTCTAATACAGGTGGAAAGACGAATTACTGCCCATTCTTTCTATTATCCATCTGAAAAATACTATCAAATAATACATGTATTATACATACATTTGTCTGAATACAGAAGATAACGAAATGAAATTCTCCTTGTAGCTGAAAGAAACCTCACTCAGCCATATTTATAATAATCGGACCAAATCCATAAAAAAGCAACTTGTGCGATTAAACCTTTCAGGTCCTGGCAATTTTTCGTTTTTCGCAGATTCCTTTTTTCCTTCTATTTTCTCAAGAGCCATAACTTTTTTTATTTTACTGTCAACGCAGCCATACTAGGGCTTGTTTTTTTGCAAGATGAGCTCTAGTTTTGAATGATACCATTCATTTTACCATACAATGTATTGAAAAAGGAGAGCAAAAATAAAAAAATGTAATTCCACTATTGTTTTTTATTTTTTTTATAGTGCTCAGTAAATAAACTGACATGACAATATGATTCTTTTTATTGTTCTGTCAATTGAGTTGTGTAGATGGCTTGTTTTTTTGTACATTGATTAGTGGTTTTTATGAATGGCATTTTGGACTACGTATGATGTTTTTGTGGGGGTGGGTTGGTGGATCAACCAAAAGTTTGCAATTCTGATGTTTCAATTTTTTTTCTTTTTGGTGTTTACTGTACTGCTTAAATAAGGTAATATTTTGAGAGATCTGATTTTTATAAACATGATGACACCAAATATGTTTACTTGTAAACATTTCTATTTTCTTTATTTTTGCATGGGGAATTTTTACTATTTTTTAGGCCTGTTAGTGTACTTGAAGCTACGTTTGTTTGATCACTCATAATAATAATTTTATTTCTATAGCGCCAACATATTCTGCAGCACTTTACATTTTAGAGGTGACTTGAACAGACAATAAAGATGTTACAGAATAACACATAACTCAACAGATACCCAAAAGAGTAAGGTTTAACTGCAATCTATAAGGAAATACTGTAGATGAGACACAAAAGGTAAATGGTAAAAAAGTGCTTGTATTGTCCAGCCATCAATATAATAAATAGATTATTCATAAAATGCTGCATGAAGCGGTCACCAGCCTGAATGTGTACAAGTACAGACACAGAATGCTATTAAGGGCTTGCAGGAGCGCGACAGAAGCAAGGAGGACGTCATCGCTAGAAGATGGGAGGCACCGGACCCGGACCTGCGACACCCATTGGACCGGACTGCATTGGACCGCCCCCCGGGTGAGTATAATCTAACTTGTTTTTCTTATTTTTCAGGTAACATCAGGGGCTTATTTACAGCATTACAGAATGCTGTAGATAAGCCCCTGATGGTGGTGGCCTCAGCTTATATCCTAAAAAGGAGGTGACAGGTTTCCTTTAAGTTAACACAGTAAAATCTATAGTAATTCTCTACTGTTCTGTTATTGAGATATTTATCAGTAAATTGACAACTGGGTGCTACTAGTTGTGGCTATTGTTACTGCACAATCTGACACTGTTCAATCAGTGCCGGCAGCATCAGACTGAGTAAAGACAAACCTCTTTGACAAGAAGAATAGTAACACTTATCAATTTATTCATAAAATAAAGAATAAAAGGAGGAATAATAGAGGAATGACACAATAGAGAGTTGTAAGAAACGATGCTCCAGATTTGTTAATCTATGGGGAGCACTAGTATTTAGAAAAATAGACAAGACAGGAGGAGAGGTCCACTCTAAGTGATTTTCCATTCCTAAACTCAAAAATGAATGATGTCAGTACCTATAAGTGTCACTAAACTGCTATTTATTTTGCTTAATTACTTGTTTGCTTTTCAGCTTAGATTTGTGATTCCAGAACTTGTGATCTGTGACTACTTTCAGATAAATACAGGGATGTAAACAGGTGGAGTAAGCTAAGACCTATCGGCCATTTATGTACTTGGTCATCACTAATAAAATGAGAGGCTTTATTCTGGACTGCTGGTGAAGCTGATGACACAATTGTTTCCAGAGGCTTGACAATATAAAGGGCTTAGTAGAAAATTCTTTATATTGACCCTAGAAGTATGGTTAGTAATTAGTTTACCTCTAAGGTATAGATGAATAAACCATCATTCTTTAATATAGCTCTCAATTCCCTGATTAATAAACTTGATCTCACGCAGATTAAATTCGACCCACTGTGACAGGTGGATTTTCGACAGACGAACGAAAGAACAGAATCACAAGACCACTGGCATAGATTTGCTGATACAGTCGTTCAGTTTAAAGGGTGAAATCACATGAAATTAAATTGGGAACATTTGTACAAAGTATATAAGAGTGATATAGTTGTTGTTTTTTTAAATTGGCTTTAATTTCTGATACTAAAGGAGATATCGTCAGTTGTTGTTTTTTTCTACCATGGTCATATCATTCTTTTATCTAATAAATTGGGAGAAGTTTACTTAATTTTTTAAATATAGACATAAAGTCCACATGGACAAGGCCATTTTTGATTTTCGGGCCCAGGATTTTGTTTGTTGTACTTTGGTGTACTGCTTTGTTGTGTGTGCAGATAATAACTCTAGTTCTGCACAGTTTTGAAACGAACCCATTATTTTGGATTAAAATTCTTTGTGTGCCAGCCATCTATCCAAGATCATGGGGATCCCCAGCATTAACCCCTGAATTGTCACACTTGGTATACTGGTACCAATGACTTATTTCATTTTTGGGTTGTTGCAGCAATTTAAAGTCTGGTCTTTTATAGGACAAGATAAAACTTCCACTCATACCATTTCTTGGCATCTGTATGTTAGTGTTTTTTTAATTGATTTACTTTTGGTTCAACACGCAAAAAATAAAACAAATTTTCACCCATGGTGGGGATAACCAAAGATGTGGAGGTTTCATTACTGTAAACTTATTTTATAAAATTATTTGGTATTTTTTTTAATCACTGAATGCCAGTACTGTGATAGGAAATAACACTGAAACATTCTAACAGGCTTTTACGAGAAACTTTGGGAGCTTCATCTGGTCCCAGACTGTCATCATTGAGATGCTACTGTCTCTGAAAGTCTTAATTTCACAAAACTCCAACCTGAGCAGATGTGTATTATTGCCTTCGTCCCTACAGTGACCACGGGGGCACAGTGTCAGTGACTGAGCAATCACTTTTACGTAATAAAATGTCAAGGTGCATCTACTACCTGAGGCCATTTATGCACTAATAATCCTGAATCTGTCAACAGATTTCACATTACAAACTGCATACGGTACATTATTAAATAGATATCTTAGAGTTGCAGAGGCTGGTGTACTTACTTTGAAAAATCCAAGTCTCAATTACTGTAAAATCCTCTTATAAAAATGTTCATTTAATATAAGCTATTCTGACATGGATTTTTAAAGTAAGCACACCGTCATCAGTTCTAAGAGGTCTATTTAATAATTTATTCAGTTTGTACTGTGAAATTTGTCTTAAGTGAAGGTGTGAGGAGAGCATGAGGTATTGCCAGATGAGCATAGGCAGTAAGTGTAATCATTTCTGACAAATTTACCTTATATAGTAGATGATTTTGCACATCACTGTTACTCAGTAGTCAAATAATGTCAAAACTTTTTTAAATAAAAATTATTAATAAAATAATTCCTGTCACCCAACTCATTCTGTTCAAACCATGGGCAACATGAATTTGATCCTGGCCACACAATTGCAAGCCAGGTTTGAAGATCAGGTATGGGAACATAGTAATAGACAAGTCCGCCACAGCCCTCAGTTTTTCCCAACTCCAGGTGACTTAGCAAGAGACTTGTCAATCACCTAGAATGGGCAGGAAGAAGACTCTTCTAACTGTAGAACACTAAAGCTTTTCCGAGAAAAATACACCAGGCAGTAATTGTCTGTTCAGGTTCTCATTCATGCTGCTTGCAGTTTAGGCAGCATTAATTAACTGAGAGGTTTCCTTTAAAACAGGGGTCCCCAAGCTGTGGCTCAGGAGCCACATGTGGCTCACTAGTCCATGATAGTGGCTCACAGCTGTGTGCCAGCTAGGTGTATTAGCACAAAGTCTAACACATGTGCATATACTGGCGGGGGGGCAAAAAGGGGATAAATATGGTACACTGTGGATAGTAGGATGCTGCCAGTTTGAGGATGTGCTTGAAGCTGAAACCAGTAATGTGGTGGGAGTACCTGATGCGAGTATACCTAATGAATGTAAGCAGGCTCGGACTGGCCCACAGGGGAACAGGACAATCCTCCGGTAGGCCCCTGTGATGGAATGCTAATGAGTAGTGCTTTTACACTTGATTCACACTTTGCAGAAAAAGGTATAATATAATCATCCATTAAATAAGCTAGCCAAATTATTATTACATAGAACCAAAAGCAAATTTGTGTACTAAGGTCAAGTTATTTTTGTTACTGGTGGGCCTTTGCCAACCCGGTCCAACACAGGCTGTACGGTGGGACGTCCTGTTTGTAGGTATACTGCCTTGGTGTGATTTTATTGTAAAGCTTTGGCTATCATTATGTCGGTATTAGGGCTCTGGGTGCCATTATTGTGGGGACAGACTCAGGAGCTGGATGTGGCTCTTAATGTAAGTAAGGTAGTGGACCACTGCCTTAAAGGCAAATGATAACTTATTTTTAAGTTATACATTTAAAATTACAGGAGGCCCCACTAATGGAGTTTCATAACAGGGAGTGCAAGTGTTCATTTTTCCCTATTGCACAAACAAAAAAATTGAAATTTTTCAGAACATGTGAAGTAAGTTGAATTGTTTTGGTGTTTTTCACATAAAAGCTCATGTATCGCTCGGTATAATATATCATCTGACAGATTGCTATAGCAACCATAGCCACCTGTCACACACTACGACCATTTTCTCAGGTGCAGCCATTGTCACTTGCAAATACTTGCATGTTCAATAATGTTATTATGTTGCTAATTTACCAGGTGACGCATGTTCAACAGTTTGTACAATGAGCACTTTTTACACTTATTGTCAGTGTGATATTCTCAACCATCACTACATAGTTGATTTGATTTTGATTATACAACATTTGTAATAGATGGGGACCTTCTAGCAGGCAGAATCACTCCTTTAATTATCTTTGTCCCATTATATTGGAAACCTGGATTACTGTGAAGGCTGAGAAATCATGAGGACCCTGGGGTTATAGGAGGATGGAGATGGAGCCTGGTTTGAAGCTATCGGTGGAGTGAATTACAGTCTGTGCAGCTGACTGGCCTTTATATTTACTTGGGTTAGCACCGATAAATAAGTAATGCATGCCAAGTATGTGTATTCAGGCCGTTTAACACCAGTCACTTTGAGGTAATACCTAATAAGAGCTGAAGCGGGAGTTATGCGTTTACTTATCAAGACATACAAATGTTCATAAATGCATTTTTAACAGAATAAATCCAACTTAATGTAGAGATCATTGCCATACTGTAACTGAAAATATCGATTAACTTGTTAGTTGATTATGTAATGTAATAATGTTGTGTAATTATGTTTTACTAGACATAAACGTGTATAAGGGAACATCAGATGGAAGTTTATAGCGTTTTATCTTCCCTGAACCTGATTTAGATGTGGTATTAGTAGAAGAAATATCTTAAAGGGAATCTGTCACCACATTTGAACTATCTAAACTATTAATATGGGCATACAGGTTATAGACTGCTGAAAACAGTCCTCCCTGTATGTCTCAGATGTCTTGTTGTTGAGAAATCCTCTTTTATCGCTTTATGTAAATGACATCTTCTAGGCTATTGGGTAGATGGTGCCTGGAAGATAACTCTGCCTCTAGAGCTTATTACACATGTAGGGGGAGTTACCAGTGTGATGTATAATGGTTTCCAGTGTTACCAGTGTAATGGCCACTCTCTGCTCTCCTGATCTCACTGCAGAGCTGTGTGTGATTATACCTGATACATCTGCAGGTTCCTCTCCACTTCAGCTTCCAGCTCACAGGCAGACAGGGTTGCAATATTGTGGCAATACAGCAGAGCTCAGAGAGAAGCAAAAAATGTGTTTGCAAGAAGACAAATTTTATTTCATTTGCTGTTCTGTGTTAGTTATTTGTCTCACTGGTAACCATTATACATCACACTCGTAACCATTACACATTACACTGGTAACTCCTCCTTTTATTTACAACAAGCTCTGGAGGCAGAGTTATCTACCACACAGAGTCCTCCCTATAGCCTGGAAGAGGTCATTTACACAAAGCGATAAAAGATGATTTATCAACAATAAGGCATATGATATGAGACACACAGGCAGGACTGTTTTCAGCAGTCTATAACCTGTATGCCCATATTAATAGTCAAATAGGTCATATGTGGTGACAGATTCCCTTTAAGTTTATATAGTGTGATCACATCCCTGTCATCTTCATCGCCTTCATGTTTGTTGTGAAATCTGTTTGTGTATTTTGAACCCATTTTGCACCTGCGCAACCTTGGTCTCCTCCCAGATCTTTAAGCCATTGATATACTCTAAGAGATACAATTTAAAACAGTTGTCTAGGCTTTTATATTCTCCTGTATTTCTAGTGCAAACGGTCATGTGACCACATATTTGCAATCTGCATACTTGCAATCATGTGCCCACCAGACGTTCTTGGCTTCCCGCCATAGAAGTGAATTGACAGAAGCCAGATGAGTCTGGTTGGCACATAAATTGTATTGGCAATATTGGAGAATCATGACAACATGCACAACACACACTATCACCATTCAGACACTACCTAGATTGGCTGCAGTCTTTTATCCCGAGTCTGGACAACTGATTTCAGACCCATGGGGACTATGAAGGAGAAATCTTTCTCTGATAGATGGATTGATACAATTGACCCTTGAGCTTATACATTTCACTTATTTAAATATGTTCACAGCCACCATCTTGGTTCAATAGCTTGGCTTTAAGCTTGGTACTTACAGAGAAAGTAAACCTCCTTTTCTTCTTAATTTTCCTTAATTCATTGTAAAGTTATGAATTATTGTAATATACTGCATTACCATTTTTGTTTCCTTCGCTCCCAAATAATATGCACATAGCCAGTTCACACACCTTTAGAAGCTGCTCTCAACTGCTGCTCAACCAAGATTCATACACTATTTACAAACAATTTTTTCTGTCTCACTACCAGATCATAGTCATTACATTTTTCCCATTGGCAAACATGGCAATCTGTGTAAACATTGGGAGACTCCAATCGCCATTGTTATTTTTATCCTAGATTGTGAAGTCACGGGGGGCAACAGAACGTGAATCAGGGTTGGTTGGTAACCATCCAGAAATTCTTGGAAAATCCTTAAGGATGAAGCAATTTTATCACTTACCATGAAAAAGTGTTGATTCTTTTGTTATTTGTCTTGAAGCTGGTGAAATTGGAGAAATATTATGATTGTAATTATTGTGATTTTACAGTTCACAACAAAAGCTACTAAAGTTGTTATATTAATATTCTAGGTTGTACTGTAGATATGTATCACTTTATGTATAATCTTAATGATTCATTATGGCTTTCTAATGTGACTGTAAAAATGTTGGCAGTCTGGGATTTTTAGATGCATGAATAATGAAAAATCAAATTGGCAACTCTGCTTCAACTTATGTTACTAAATGCCCAATCTAAATGCCAACCTTAGCTGTTTTAGTAATAATTAAAAGTAGACATGGCAATTCTTTTATACTATTTGCTTCTTCATGTATTTGTGGATCTCTCTATAAAAGATCAATGCGTTTATTTTCTAATGCAGTCAAGAGCATTTCAGTACTAAAGTGATTTTTAGGATATTATATACAGTATTATAAAATATGCTTAAGTATAGGGAACAATTTAAAGGAAATCTATCGGTAGTGTCAATCCTCCTAAGCCATCTGTATGGTCATGCAGGTCATAAAATGTTGAATAAAATTATACCCTGATATCTACAATCTGATGTCTAATTCTAGAAAAATCTACAATTTCTTGATATGTAAATGAGCTTTTATGATGTATGAGCCGAACACAGATGTCTCTGAGAATCTGCCTCTAAGGGCCTGTGCACACATTG
>VIAB01006021.1:85479-102556 GCA_009801035.1 Oophaga pumilio
ACAAGATGATAGCTGATGGTATGACAAAACCATTATCAAGAGCCGAGTTTGTGGACTTTAGAACCGCAATGGGACTCTCAGGATAAGTAGTTGTTGAGTGGGGGAGTTGGAATATGTTTGGTGCAACAACTCCATTCCTGTCTATGAGTGTTTAGTTGCTAGATTTATATACTGTTTATAAAGTTTAAAAAAAAAAACTCCCAGAGGCTCACACAGGGAGAGCATGTGACTGTATTTCCTGTTTTCCTGTGTCTGTGTATGAGAGAAGCAGCCTGATGTAGATGCTGCATGGATAGAGACACACAAATTATGTACTCCTGATTAAGCTTTTCATATATTGTTCCTGAATAAACAAGTTCTGTTGTCACACGCTTGGAGAGTATTGTCAGTAATCCGCTGCCAACACATACAGTATATACATCACAGGAGGTGCTGGGGGCATGTATACATCACAGGAGGTGCTGGGGACATATATACATTACAGGAGATGCTAGGGACATACGGTATATACATCACAGGATACGTTGGGG
Organism: Oophaga pumilio; assembly: GCA_009801035.1. Classification (NCBI taxonomy): domain Eukaryota; kingdom Metazoa; phylum Chordata; class Amphibia; order Anura; family Dendrobatidae; genus Oophaga; species Oophaga pumilio. Next base: position 86,010 of record VIAB01006021.1, read on the forward strand.
GCATTTATACATCACAGGAGGTGCTGTGAACATATATACATCACAGGAGATGCTGGGGACATACAGTAAATACATCACAGGAGGTGTTGGAGGCATAAATGCATCACAGGAGGTTCTGGAGGCATGTATACATCACAGGCGGTGCCGGGGACAAATATACATCACAGGAGACGTTGGGGGCATTTATACATCACAAGAGACATTGTGGGCATATATACATCACAGGATGTGCTGGGGGCATATATACATCACAGTAGGTTCTGGGGGCATATATACATCACAGGACGTGCTGGGGACATATATACATCACAGGAGAAGTTGGGGCATATATATCATATACATTACAGGAGATGCTGGGGACATATATACATCACAAGAGACGCTGGGGGCATATATACATCACAGGAGACGCTGGGGGCATATACACATCATATACATCACAGTAGATGCTGGGGACATATATACATCACAAGAGATGCTGGGGGCATATATATATCACAGGAGACGCTGGGGGCATGTAATATACATCACAGGAGATGCTGTGGACATATATACATCAAAGGAGACGTTGGGGGCATATATACATCACAGGAGACGCTGTGGGTATATACACATAATATACATCACAGGAGATGCTGGGACATATATATATATATATATCACAAGAGCTGCTGGGGCATATATACATCACAGGAGATGCTGTGGACATATATACATCAAAGGAGACGCTGGGGGCATATATACATCACAGGAGATGCTGGGGACATATATAAATCACAAGAGATGCTGGGGGCATATATACATCACAGATGATGCTTTGGGAAATATATACAGTACATCACAGGAGATGCTGGTGACAAATACATCACAGGAGACGTTCGTGGCACATACACATAACAGGAGGCACTGTGGGCATATATACATGAGAGGAGATGCTCAGGGCATATAAATATATCACAGGAGATACTGGACCATATATACTTCACAGGAGGGGCTAGGGGCATATAACATATCACAGGAGATGATGGGGGCATATGTACATCACAGAGAGGCTGGGGACATATACACATCACAGGAGGGACTGTGGGCATATACACATCACAGGAGTGACTGGGGGCATATATACATTATAGGAGGGTCTGGGGGAATACATGTAAGGAGAGTCAGAGTTTAACCCTTTAAATGTCTTTGCTGCTATGTGTATGTATTTGTATATAATTGCCATGTACTTTATAGTGACTTATTTCAGTGTCTTTCGTGTAGTATTCCACATAGAATTAGGTAAGGTAGTGCATCCTTTGGGGACATTAGAGGAGGGCACTTGTAGTATAGTATTCATAGACGGGGTAAGTGTAGTATTTCAAAGGGCCACTAGATGGGGCATATTAGTGGACCCAGTTAGAGAGTTGTTAGATGTTCAGTGTAGGTCAGTGATAGAACATTGGGTGGGGGCATTGAGCACATTCAGTGTAGTGGGGACTTGTTAGGACACCAAGGGGTTAAGTAGAAGTGTTGGTCGGGAACTAGTGTGAGGGACTTCCCAGATAGAGTCAGTCGGGGGTGGATCCTGTTGCTGCTCGGATGTCCCTGGTCCTGAGCTGTGTAACGGACAGAAAAGAAAGAAGTGAATAAAGGTACCAGCAGTCGTGTAGCCGGTGAAGGAATCACCGTGGGACCGTCAGCCAGTAGTCGGTGAGCTGATGAGGTAGTAGTGCCAGTGGTAGAGCCAGTGTGGGTACGCTCAGAAGTGTGCGTGCTGGAGCCGAAGCGAGTGGGCCACCAGCGAGTACACGGGCGGATAACCAGAAGGGGTTGGACGACCTAGTACAAGACGTGTATTTCCGTGACTGGATTGAAGTGTCTCCATGGAAAGAAATCGAAGTGCCGTTTTCACTGGGCTCCTCGTCTTGCAGTTACTTTGTGGTCCATTCTGGTGTAGCAGAAGAAGTGAAGCGGAGTTGTGGAAGATGTATTGCTGGTACCATGTCAGGTGTGCTAATGGTGTCTTGGATGTGCTGTGTCCAGGGGAAAATAAAGCTGAACTATTTAACCTTGTTCTGGACTCTGACTCAGATTATTTATACTCTGAAACGGGAGAGAATTACCCCAGGGATGATGCAGCTACCAGCACGATGAATACAGATAACGCCGGTGAGTCCACCCCCCGACGAGTGCTTTACATACATACATCACAGGAGGCGCTGGGGACATATATACATCACGGGAGACGCTGAGAGCATAAATACATCACAGGAGACGCTCAGGGCATATATACATCACAGGAGACACTGGTGGCATATACATCACAGGAGGGACTGGGGGTTATACGAATCACAGAATGGGCTGGGGCCATATATGCATCACAGAAGGGGCTTGGGGAACAAATACATCAAAGAAGGTAAATATAGACATCACAGGAGGGCTAGAGACATATAGGTATCACAGGAGGGGCTGGGGGCATATAGACATCACAGGAGGGATATAAAGATATCACAGGAGGGGCTGGGGGCTTATAGAAATCATAGGAGGAGCTGGGGCAGATAGACATCACAGGAAGGGCTGGGGGCATATAAACATCGCTAAAGAGACTATTTTCTCTACTAATTAGAGGGGTCCCCACGAACAATTTAGTGAAGGATCTCACAGTACTGATGTATATTTGTGGAAATATGCCGTGTAGTTAAAAGGTATGGAAACCTTTAGGGCAATATTTTTTGCTTAAGTGCTTGGATTTTTGGCTAAAAAAAATAAAAAATTTTATTGTTCAGCCTGGAGAGTTTATAACTCTTTTCTTCCTTCTTCCGAGCTCTGCTGATTTATGACCACAAAGTTCAACTCAACTTTCATATGATCACAAATCAGTTGAGAGGAGCTCAGAAAAAGAGAGATAAGAGTTCTTAACTTTTCTTTAGGCAGACTGACTAATAGGTTCTCGGATAACTTATTCTGCAGCTGGCAATATACAGCGCAACACAGAGGTTATGGAAGTCAAATGGCGCAAAAATTTTTATGAAATCCTATTGCAAAAATGTTTTTATTTTTAGTCAAAAATGCATATATTTAAAAAGAACCTGTCACCATGAAAATGCAGTCTAATCTGCAGGTATCATGTTATAGAGCAGTAGGAGCTGAGTAGTCTTGCGATTCAATGGACGGTCCTATCATCTCAATCCGAGATTTTCATTAGAACTGCAGGTACCCCAGGAGCAGACAAAGACAGAAAAGAGCCCCTGTGCAAAAAAAATATATGGGCCCTTTGCAGTGCAGTAGCTCACAATTATGTACAATACCACCTGCTTTGGAGATAGAAATGGGCTCCCTTACCTCCCGAGACCATGTGAAGCAGCACAGGTTGCACCAATGGTATGCCCGCCCAAGGGGAAAAACCTAAAATTGCTACAAAACCGTACTATTACATTTCCTTCCTTATCTTGTCACCTAAAGCATGGCTTTAGTGATGGTGTTTATTTTATAAAGGATGCACAGAGACTTGAACAGAACCCCTTGAAAATTCTACAATGAGACACAAATTGGTATGTCCACAAAATCTAACTCCAATATCCATAATCTCTATTTCAGTCAATGAAATAATTAGGATAATTTGTTTCAGATTGAGAGCTATAATTACTGGTTAACCTTACTGAATGATATTCTTAATATTTGAGTTGCTAGCTGAATTTTTAATTAATCTCCAACGGCTTAATTGTGGGTTTTTAAACATCATTAGGCTGGGAACGTCAAAATCGTAAGAGCTAAGCCTTAAAATGTACCTGTCATGTAGTTAACGAGAAATGTAAAATCAATGTCCCAAGCATTATGTGCAGGGAAAAGATTGGTGATACCCTTTTCAAAACCAGTTCACTAAAATGTAACGCAAACTGGCAGTATCTGAAGGCAACTTTGGAGAAGTATTATTTATGGCTTATCCACAGGATACGTCATAGACCAAATTGGGAAGGTACATTTTCATTCTACTGTTTCTACCTGTTCCTCACAAATCATTTTTGATGTCCAAAGGTATTAATGCCTAGATAAAAAAAGCAGTTTTTGCTAAATACAGGTATTCCTAATCTTGGGCATAGCTAAGACAACCATGGCACATAGCAAGCTATTGCATGTGCTAGCCCCCTCGTGTGACTGCAATAGTGGTGGACTGTACTATTGTGTTCCTACCCCTGAAAACACCAATTGTGCTGTGCTGTGTATTATAATGTGAATTGTGTCATGCAGTTTTAGATGTATTTTCTCATGTATAGTGTAGAAAAGATATATGTTAAGATTTAGGATATAAGGTAGTGACTACAGGGTAAGATAGACTTTGGTAAGCATTATAGGTGTAATCTGGTTAATGTATGTAAATGTAATTCATAGTGTTTGTATGGGAGATCAGCCCAGCTACATACTGTAGGGACAGACATAGTTAAGGTTTGGAAATAACCCATAGTGGGAGGGGCAAACCCCAGTAAAAAGGGACTGCCATGATGCACTTGGAACCGTGTGAAGGGAAGTTAATGGGACCGGACGGAAAATTCTTGGGGCTGACAGGAACAGTAAATATAGGGATAGTCCAGGAGGAAGGGATAGTAATACTGAAGGCATAATGTATTAAAGAATGAAGAACTAAGAAGTGTTGTGCCCAATACTGCATGTTACAATCTGATGAACATGAATTGTCCAGTAAACTTTTGCTTGTTAAAATGAACTATGTATCCCCTGAATTATGTGTGGTGAATCCTGGTTATGGAGACCTAGAGAAAGCGGAGGCCTGCAGCTTACAAGTGAGTGTGATGTACCCCACACCTGGTAGCACATTGGGACTGGGATTTTCCTGTAAAGTGCTCTGGTGTTATGGAGCAGCAGTTCGTAAACAGCTATCGCTCTCGGTCACTTTACATGACATCCTGTCCTGACACTGGCTCGAGAAGCACAGAGTGATTGTGACATACATCATATTTTCACACTATAAAATGCACCTCAGGTTTATACATCAGAAATTAATAAAAACATGTATTCTGCTAAGATAAACCTCACTTGTGGTATAATATCATCAATACAACTAATTTTTGGACTACATTTGAATAGGGAAGTAATATTTAACAGTAAGCTTCTGTTAGTATTTCTGTGCAGCATCTGCACTAGGCCAGGTTCACACAGTGGTGCGAAAACTCAGGCCAGTTAAGTCTGCAAACTGTGGACATAATTGGCTCCGTGCGCATGTCTGCATAGCTGATGGGGGCAGGAATTGTCTGCTATAGACATGCAGTAGCCTGGTCTGTAAAATAGACCAAGGTAGTGCATGCTGTAATTGTTTTTTTACATTGTCGATCAGTCTGCCTGAAAAAATGCTTGTGTGCACTGAACACAAGAATGGGACCATGTGTTGTCTGTTGAGCACAAAGACAGTACACTGACCAATCATACATTGCTCTGCAGCATCCACATTGCATAGACAAGCAATTCTGCAATGCACACATACAAAATGTTGTGTGTGTGTGGGGGGCCATGGCAGATTGCCCTCATTTTGTGCACCAGAATCGGCAGAGCTAATCCTTGGGCAGAAGCTTTTCAGAAGCTGTGCTGCTGGCAGTGGAGAACAGCAGCACAGCTCCAGGGGATCTCCCGTCACCTTTTCATTGATCTGCTTCAGCTGGTGCCGATCACAAGATGATGTGGAAACTCAGGAGATCGTATGGAGAGTTACTAAAAAATTTTTCAATAAAGTGAATGAAATAGGAATGGGAGAGAGGATATTGTAATGAATTGAGAGTAGGTGGGTGGGAGAGAGGAAGTTCTAATGAATTGAGGGTGGAAGAGAGGACATTACATTATAATGAATTGAGGGTGGGGGTGGAGAGAGGACATGACATAATGAACTGGTGGGAGGGAGGCATGTAAATTGGTGAAGGGGGAAGTGCACAGTCATGGGGTCATTGAAGACATAGGAGAGTGACTGGTAATGAATTGAGGGGACAGTACTGTGGCTAATTCTTTTTATATTTATTGGGCAGGGGAAAAGTGGCTAATTATAGTTAACAGGGGGAACAGAGGGATTTCTTCTTCAGGAAATAAATGTGTACATATATGTGACCTTTTTATTTTCAGGGGAGCAGTTGTTAGTGCGGCAAACTGTACAATGACCGAGTCACGGCGTTAGGACATCAATATGAAGGTTTGACAAGAAGAATAAGAAAAAGCATGTAATCTACCCCACGGGTACTGTATAGGGATACATTTACACAAACTGACAGGCGGTATCAAATAACATTAACCACCAATTGGTAAATCATTACTGATCGGTAGGTTTACTGAGTTCTGTCTGAATGATCTCTCCCATATTATATAGCATCCCATGTTGTTATATATTGCGCTGCTCCTTATTATATAGTAATCCCTTTTGTCATCTATAGCGCTGTCCATATTATATAGTGTCCTCTTGTTATATACAGTTATGGCCATTTTTCTAGAAGATGAAGTATTTCTGCCATAAATATTATTGTAATTACACATGTTTTGTTATACACATGTTTATTTCCTTTGTGTATATTGGAACAACAACAAAAAAAAAAAACAGAAAAAAAACCTAATTGGACATAATTTTGACAAAACCCCAAAAATAGGCCAGACAAAATTGTTGGCACCTTTCCAAAATCGAGGGTAAACAACTTTGTTTCAAGCATATAATGCGTATTCAAACTCACCTGTGGCAAGCGACAGGTGTGGGCAATATGAAAACCACACCTGAAACAAGATAAAAAAGGGGAGAGGTTGATTCAATCTTTGTATTGTGTGTCTGTCTGTGCCACACTGTGCATGGAGAACAAAAACACGAGAAAAGAATTGTCTCAGGACTTGAAAGCCAAAACTTTTGAAAAATATCAACAATCTCAAGGTTACAAGTCCATCCCCAGAGATCTTGATGTTCCTTTTTCCACAGTGTGAACATATTTCAAGAAGGTTACAACCGATGGCACTGTAGCTAATCTCCCTGTACATGGACAGCAGAGAAAAATTAATGAAATTTTGGTACACAGGATAGTCCAGATGGTGGATAAGCAACCCCAATCAAGTTCCAAAGAAATTCAAGCTGCCCTGCAGGCTCAGGGTGCATCAGTGTCAACGCAAACTATCCATCGATATTTGAATGAAATTAAACGCTATGGCAGAAGACCCAGGAGGGCCCCGTCTTCTGACACAAATATATGAAAAAACTGCAGTTTACCAAAATGCATGTAAGACAAAATCCTTCTGGGAAAGCATCTTGCGGACAGATGAGACCAAGGTAGAGCTTTGTGGTAAAGCATATCATTCTACTGTTTACCGAAAATGGAATGAGGCCTGCAAAGAAAAGAACACCATATCTACAATCAAATATGGTGGAAGTTCAAAGATGTTCTTTTTTTTTGCTGCATCTGGCACTGAGTGCCTTGATTGTGTTCTAGGCATCATGAAATCTGAAAATTACAAAAGGATTTTGATTCTGCCCAGTGTCAGAAAGCTGTTTTAGTCAAGTGACTAATCACATGATCTGTCAAGGGAATCATGTGACGTGATACATTGTGGCCTTGAGGGGTGCCAACATTAGTTTAAAGTGCCCGGGGCCCTGACTACTCTTAATCCGTCCCTGAATTCACATATTCACATATCCCATAGAATGTAAGTCCGCAAGGACAGGGTCCTCTCCCCTCTGTACCAGTCTGTCATTGTAAATTTGTTTACTGTAAACGATATCTATAACTTTGTATGTAACCCCTTCTCATGTACAGCACCATGGAATTAATGGCGCTATATAAATAAATAATAATAATAATAATATTGACAGCTCTTGATAGTTTTGAATTTATACAGGGATTGTGATCCACTATTTAATATTCTTTAGTATGTACAAACTCAACAGTTTATTGGTGAAGCATGGGGATCTTCAGAACATGATGTTCGCCCCTGTATGCATAGCAGAGCTGAGCATAGAATAGTTGAGCTGTGCTACAAGGCAAGAAGGATGTTGTGATAGTCTGTGGGATGTTTTACTAGACAGCAACATAGATCTATTTTCCATGAATAAGGGCTCAGACAGATGGTTGCATAGATCGGAGTAACATTGGAACGCAGTGCACGGTCTGGCCATGGCTCTCACTACCCGAACGTGACAACTTCTTATATTTCTATGCAACGGTCACTGTTGTATAGGAAGAGCCGCTGGTCAGTCATTGAAATGCATTTTGATCTTGCTCCAATTTATATCGCCGTCAGACTGTGCCCTTAGGCAAGATGATTAGGTGTAAATGTAGCTGATATCAGTGGGATCATCAGAGTAGCATAGCTGAGCTGTGGAAAAACCCAAGTGTCAGATGTTCTATTAAGCAGCATCATTAGGTTCATCTGAGTATGATCAGCAGACAGTAGAACCAGGGAAGATGGATCCAGTAGCAACAAAATGTAAAAAGAGTGAGAACCCTGGGGGTCATCATTGGATGGGGTGGGGGTGGCAATAGCTGCACATCAGTTCAGACTCAATTCAGATAGGTTGTACTGGCACACATGAATAATTCTGTATGTACAATAAACTGAGACCACATTATCACCAGATAGCGCTTACCGAAGAAGCTGCATCGGGAACCCGATACCTGGATCGCTCCCGATAATCAGCTGTTCGGTGCTGAACAATCAAGTCTTAGATATAGTACTGATCAGTAGATCACACAATTCACAGATTACTAGATAGATTGCTATAATAGTTAAAGCAAATGCAAAGCTATTATGAAACATAGAATATTATTCATAGTGATTACCAAGTGTATAGGTCACATTTATCAACAGTCTCTAGCTATTGTAGTGTATGTAAGATATTAAAGTGCTAATGCAGATTCAGGTCAAGATTTAGAAGCCATAGATAATATGGTACATGCTGTGCTCTTGGGGTAATTTTGGTCAGCCACTCCTCGGAAGATTCACCACTATTCCATGTTTTTGCCATTTGTGGATAATGGCTCTCACTGTGGTTCGCTGGAGTCCCAAAGCTTTAGAAATGGCTATATAACCTTTTCCAGACTAATAGATCTCAATTACTTTGTTTCTCATTTGTTCCAGAATTTCTTCGGATCACATCACAATGTCTAGCTTTTGAGAAATTTGGTCTACTTAACTTTGTCAGGCAGGTCCTATTTAAGTGATTTCTTGATTGAGAACAGGTGTGGCAGTAATGAGGCCTTAGTGTGGCTAAGGAATTTGAACTGAGCTTTCCAAAGATTTGATAAACCACTGTAAATGGTGTAAGTGGGGGTGATCATTTTTTCACACAGGGCCCTGTAGGTTTGGCTTTCTTTTTCCCGTAATAATAAAGATCTCCATTTAAAAACTGAATTTTGTGCTTACTTGTATTATTTTTGTCTAATATTTAAATTTGTTTGGTGATCTGAAACATTAAAGTGTGACAAATAGTCAAAAGAATAAGAAATCAGGAAGGGGGTAAATACTTTCACACAACCGTACATTGTGCGATTGTTTGATTAGCAAGAATATGAAAAACCAGGGGGCAGTGATGGAGCTTTAGTAATTTAAAAGGTAAGTATTGGCTTTGGGTAACTGGAACATTCATAATTTGAGGGTGTGAATCGATTCACACATCCCATTCCAGTGGTCATTACGTGGTCTGTGGCCGCAGCTTGGTAGTGGAAATATTGTCTCTTATCTTCCAGCATCCACTGCTCTTTTGATTAGTCAGCCTGCCACAATGTCACATATGCGTCACACTGCAAGGATGCTGTCGCACCAGATCGACTAAATAAAACTACAGCTGCAGATGCCGGCAGGTAAGAGGCGGTACTCCTGGCTCCTGTGCAGCGGCCACACACCACTGTCACGAATGGAATGGAAAATGCAAATATATTTCCACCAACGCTATTCATAACCCTACCTTCATCCCATGGTAGCACTAATTGATGGTTGTCCAATAAGAAGCCTAATGGCAGCAAACCCTGCAACAGGACAGCTCAAATGACTTTGGCCTTACTTTAGCTCTACCACTACTGTCACTGTGTATTCTTGCTGGCCATTAAAAAGAACAGCCATTTTACAGGGTTGCTTTCTGTTCTGTCTCATAGAGAGGGGTCCTGAGCAGGGCATATGGACAAGAGATGTTGCGGTGAGTTAACTAAATCATAGAAAGCAGATGCTGGAACAAAAAGAAATGTTTCTTTGGATCACAAAGATAAAAATATCTGATCCATAAAGTATTTGTGTACATAAATTTACTGGTTAAGCCAAATATGATTGTAACATTTTCATTTAGGGTTCTTGAGTGACAATTACATTTTTAGGAACTTATCCATTTGCAGACCTTTCTGCCATAAAGTCTCCATTTCACTAAGCTCTTTGTTGTTGAAGTAATTCCTTTTGTACTTACAAGGCAGAAAAAGTGGTCTATTGTGTGATCTTTGGGTTTCCTCCAAAACAATGGAACAGTAAATGGCAAGTGCCGTGAACCGTTTAGCCATCCTGTGAGTAGTCTACATGAAACACAAAAATATCTGAGGGGCCCAAATCTTGCACTGATCATCCACTTCAGATCCAAAATAAAGTTCAGAGTGCTTATTTTAGTAATGGTCTAATGTTTCTGTGATTTAAAGGTCAGTTCAATCCAGGCATAGCAGAAGGAATGGGGGGGTGATAAAGACAGTTGAGCAGCATTGGTAAGAATAACTTTTCTGAACGTCATTCTTGAAATAAACAGACTAGGATTTCTTAATCCGACAAGAACAGAAGTTTTTCTTTAGTCCCTTAAGTCAAATGGAAAAAAGTAAAAATGACTTAGAGTATTACTCTTAAATATATATTTATCTGTATTTGTTCAGAAAAGTATCTATTCCTTTAAAGGGAATCTGTCAGTGGGATCAATCCTCCTAAGCCATCTATATGGGCATGTAGGTCACAGAGAGTTGAATAAAATGGTACATTAATATCTGTAATCCAATGTCTTATTCCAGCGATATCCACATTTTTCTTTATATGTAAATGAGATGTTAAGATCTATGGGCCAGACACAGATCTGCATGAGAATCTGCCTCCAGAGCTCACTTTATATGAAAGGGGGAATTAACAGTGGGAGACATGTAGATCACGAGAGCAGACTGTCAGTCATTACACAAGGTGAGGTTTTATTAAAAGAGATAGAACTGTCCCAATTGAGTACACCTTGTTGTGGTGGGATATCTGTTATGCTTTTTTGATTAAAATAGTGTTAACTAAGTACCCAATGTTATTTACATGTACTATTACTATTTACTTATTTACTTACTACAGGGTATATGATAATTTTTTTTCTTTGGTTTTGTCAGCCATTATCACACTGTTAACCATTATATATCACGCTGGTAATGCAACCTTTCATTTAAAATAACCTCTGGAGGTAGAAATTGAGGGAGATCTATTTCCGGCCCATAGTCCTAAACAGTTCATTTACATATTAAGAAAAAAGTGGATTTCTCTGGAATAAGACATCGGATCGCAGATATCAGCATATCCTTCAGCTTCCCATGACCTACATGTTCATATAGACGGCTTAGGAGGGTTGATCCTACTGAGTTTCCCTTTAAGAGATAACCCTGGACTTTATTACATCTGAGTTTAGTTGCTTTGGTACAGTGAAAATATGTTGACATAGTCTTTTACTATGGCAAACTGTTTTATTTCTGAGATGTGTGAGGATGTAGAGTAAAACATAGGGTTAACAATGTAGAAGAAATATTGTTATGAGCAAGTATAAGATTGTACATGTACATTGTATTCCTTTTCTATGCTTTGTATGATTAATTTCATGCTCTAGGCGTTTTCCTGAAAGTTTTTTTTTTAAACATCAATATACTGTATAGTAAGTGTATAGTAGTAATTGATCAAAAACAATCAAGAAAACTCTATTTTTAACTGGACAGGCATGTGTAGCATTATATGGCAGGGAAAACGCAGCTTTCTGTTCTGGCTTCTAGAGAGGTATACTGAGCAGGAGACACCCCTCCATGATATCCATATGCCCTGATACAGCAGATGGACAGGGATTGCTTTATACAAAAAACACCAAAGCAATAACAAGAACCATTCTGTTAAATCACTTGTTGGTGAGCTTTTCATCCTATTGCTAAATTATAATTGTCCATAGGGTGACTTTATTTTTCCAGTAATGATATACAGTTGTTAATTATGGTCCTTTTTTGCAGAATACTACTTTATCAAAACGTTGGTAGAGTATATTATATTGTCAATAAGAGTGGCTTTGGACGCTACTGCTAATAAAACATGGTTAGTAATTAGTATAGTAATTATAAAACTAAATTGGCTTGTAAATAAAGTAACACTGAGGGCAATATTTAGTGTATCATCATCTGTGCTTCCAGATCCTAGCACACAGGATTCATGCTGTTTTTCTTAATATTACTGTTCCTTGGAAGTCAACAAACGATTAGTCAATGCCGGGATAGACTGTTAACGTCCCAACCAAGGGCATACAAAACTGTACAGCTGCAATAGTGCTTAGACTTAGATGTAGTGTGTCATGGGGTCCCTCTAGTCTTACCTACACATGGCTACTCTGTAAGCCAATCCCCCTTGGTACCATTTACCTTTATCAGGGGTACATCACTTTGTTCATGAATCGCTGACTAGGTGGATTCGCTATAAAATATAACCTTTATTGATACCTTCATTAAAATTAATAACCAACATACTAATTTGCAGTCTTATCCACTGTGTCATTATGGGTCAGAATCGGATACTAATATTATTATTAACAGTTGACTGTGCACACTAGCAAGCATCTTAATTAAAACTTGTATTATATTGTATTATTCATGCAGCAAAACGTCATATCATTAGACGAAGAAATTTGGGGACACTATGTTAAATTTTTTCTGCGTGAGACACTCTTTCTGGCTAGAAAGGTGCTGGCATTACGCTGGATGGGTGGTGCACATCCCTCTCTTAGGGCGTGGATAGAATTGGTAAACTCAATTATACCATACGAGCAAAAATTATATCGAAACAGGGGCTGTTTAAGGAAATTTGACAAGAATTGGGACAGATGGAACTCTTCTCATCTTACTATACCAGGACATGGTTGCCTGGCACCATCATGATGTCATGGTTAAAATACATCAAGTCATACTCTATGGCATCAGATAGCTGTTTATATCACACAAAGGTACTTGGAGGCGGGATAGGATAGGATAGTTATAGTTTAATTAGGTGTATAATGTCATTTTTGAGATACATGTTGCCAAATAGACATAAGATGAGTAATGTCTTTTGTGCACTTGACCAATGGTTTATTATACGTACAGCAATATATGGACTCATGTAACTGAAATTGTACGAGCAATTTACTGTACAAATTTGTTGTCCTTTTGTAATTACCTTGACAAGTGTATATATACTGGTTTGGTTGTATACATGTGTATATGCTGTTTTATGGTTAATAAACGAATTTAAAAAAAAAAAGTCATATCGTGCCTGCAGTTTTATTAGAAATATATTGCACTTTGCTCATGGTTACACCTAATTTGCACTCTGCCCAATAATATTTAGCAAATTTAGCGCTAAACAGATTAATATAGTAGCTCAGTCAAATTATGCTGCTCTATTTGTTACCAATTTCAGCATTAGAAGGCGGCCGATCTCTGTGCACAAGCTACCTGCCTATCATCTCTGTATAGACTCATATCTACTATATACAGTAACAGTCAAGGACTTAGTAAGCCATCCCCGATGCCCATGTGCCTACACCCCGCTCCTCAACGCGTTTCACCCACTTATTATTGTGGGTACATCAGGAGGTTTAGCGATATATTATATTTTACAGTTGTACAGGACCTGATTCTCTCGGCCTTGATGCAAACCACATTCGGAGGCACGGAAGCTGAACCTTAATTAAGATGATCTCTCCCTCCTCTCTGATGTGCCTCCCCTTTCGGCAAATCACTGAGCCTCTCTCAAGAGGCGAATCAGATGAGGCCACGTCAGCGGGGTATGCCACAGCACCATCGGAGTACCGGAGGTATCGTAGATACAAGCGCGTCACAGAAGTTGTAGTGGAGATTAACCACTTATTCTCTGGTAACTATTGTATGAATTCTACTACCGCTAGCTCGATAAGGCATCAACCAGTACAGGGCCGGACTGACCATCTGGCAATTCTGGCAAATGCCAGAAGGGCCTGTCTGGTCGTGGGCCGCCTTGTCTGCTATGTAGTTAACAGAATCGGTGTTCTCAAGACACCTATACTGTTAAGAATTGTGACGGAGCACAAAATCACTGACTCCGTCACTTACCCCAGCAGGCCAGAGGTATCATTAGAAAGATATTATAGGTATGCTCACCTGATAGGGTTGTGACAGTCACAACACCTATAGAAGCATGAAAAGGCTGCAGCAGGACCACAAAGGAGATACGATGCAATGACTGATAAATACGGTGGTTCAAAGTCAGCACTGCCCAAGGTTCCAAAAATGCAATCACACACGGAGGTGAAGTATGAATGCGGTTTATTTGTCAACATGATTCAAGGATAGAGGTTTGGAAACTTTGAAACACGTAACCACAATATTCCTCATTCATTGCATTACATTTTATATGTGAGAGAGGACCCTGCTGGCCACAAGAGCTCACACTCTACAGTAGTGAGAGAGAGAAAGGACCTTGCTGACCATAAGAGCTTACAATCTACAGTAGTGAGAGATAGAGAGGACCCTGCTGGCTACAAGAGCTCAAACTCTACAAAGGTGAAAGAGAGAACCTTGCTGACCATAAAAGCTTACACTCTGAAGAAGTAAGAAACAGAGAGAACCCCGCTGATCATAAGAGATTACATTTTATATGTGAGAGAGGACACTGCTGGCCACAAGAGCTTACACTCTACAGTAGTGAGACAGAGAGAGAAAGAGAGGACCTCCTCACTGACCATAAGCACTTACACTCTACAGGAGAGATGACCTCAATGACCATTAAAGCCTACACACTACAGTAGTGAGAGAGAATACCTCGCTGACCATAAGACCTTACACTCTACAGGAGACAGAGCAAGAGGACCCCTCTGACCACAAGAGCTTACACTCTACAGTAGTGAGAGAAAGAGGACCTTGCTGATCATAAGAACTTACACTCTACAGGAGATAGAGGACCTCAATTACCATAAGAGCTTATACAGTACACTATAGGAGACAGAGAGGACCCCACTGATCATAAGAGCTTACATTCTTCAAGAGAGAGACAGAGAAAGAGAACCTTGAGGTCTATAAGAGCTTACACTTTACAAAAGAGAGAGACTTACCCAGTGACTCTGGTGATGGAAAATGACTCTGCCGAACTAACTGTGCTCCTCTGGGAGCAACTGGTCTTTGATAGCCGCGAGATGTCATAACAGGCAGGGCTTTATTGGATGGCCCACATAGCAAAATGACAACGCTAAATGACGTCACACTGCTCTCTAATGCTTCAGCAGTGTGGGAAATTTTGCAGGTCAATTTTTTTATTTGCGATCTGCTAATCGAATCTCAAAGTGTTTGAATTTGTGTGAAACCATGAATTTCAGGAAATTTAACTCTAACTCAATCCTCCGTGGATCAATCCACCCATCTCTAGTTGGTACAGCTATTTTTTTCTGCTGTTTGAAGCACATACTGCACTATTCCATACAGTGGTATTCAATAAAGAAAAAAACATGCCGCCTAGTATAAGTTATAATGGAAGCCTACAGGCAACAGAGGCCACTCTGTATCTACAGTACCTAAGAGATATACCATATATCAAGACATTTCCTCCAACAGACACTGCAAAATGCAGTGTGAAGACCCTAACCCTTAATAACTACATATTGAGGCTGTACTACTCTCAAGTGCTGCAATAAAGTGGGTATTCCGATCTGAGATAGAATATGCTCAGTATTCAGTATGCAGTGGGAACAGAGATGTACTAATGCTCTAATTGAATAAATAGTTAGTAACTTGCCAATTCCATTATTTTCTAAAGGGTATGCCACACTAAACAACATCGCTAACGGGATCGCTAAAAAACGTCACTATTTAGCGATCCCGTTAGCGATGTTGTTGTGTGCGGCATGCAGCAACGACGTGGCCCCTGCTGTGATCTCGTCCGTCGTCCTGATCGTTCCGGACCCTATTCTGATCGTCGGCGTCCCGCTGGGTAAGTATATATCGCTGAGTGTGGCACCTTTTTTAGCGATTTAGCGGTACTTTTGTACCGCTAAAGTCGTTAAGGAGATCGCTAACCGCGATAGCGTCCTTAACGACATCGCTAAATGTGGCCGACACTAGCGATATTGTAAACGATCCCGCTAGCGATCTCATTAGTATGCGACGCTAACGAGATCGTTAGCGGGATCGTGTAGTGTGGCAGTAACATTATACCCACAACTGAATCTATTTATAAAAAGCTTCCAGTTCAGAGATTATAATTTCTTCAATCAACATTCAGTGATCACCTAGAGCAGTCCACCTACAAGACAAAGTTTGCAAGACAAATATTTCCTTTATATATCAAAAAACTGA
>VIAB01006022.1:80119-101733 GCA_009801035.1 Oophaga pumilio
CTCTAGTCTATAGGATTGAGCTTTGGGGACTGTGAAGACCAGGGAAGCATGAAACACTTTGTCCTTTCTCTACAAACAATTCATAACTACGGTATACCTTCGGTCATGGTGCATAATCCATTTGAAAGTGTCCTTCTGACATTGGGCAAATAGCTTTCATGAACGGATGAACTTGATTGGCTCTAATACTTAGGTAAAGGTACTGCCACACTAAACGCTCCCGCTAGCGATCTCGTTAGCGGCGCATACTAATGAGATCGCTAGCGGGATCGTTTTAATATCGCTAAATGTGTGCCACATTTAGCGATATAGCTAACGACGCTATCGCCGTTAGCGATCTTCTTAGCGATTTAGCGGTACAAAAGTACCGCTAAATCGCTAAGAAAAGGTGCCACACAGCGATAAGATACTCACCCAGCGGGAGCGCCAGCGACGAGAATAGGGTCCGGATCGTTTCCGGCGACGAGCGAGATCCCAGCAGGGGCCTCGTCGCCGGAAGCTGCCACACACAGCAACATCGCTAACGGGATCGCTAAATAGTGACGTTTTTTAGCGATCCCGTTAGCGATATTGTTTAGTGTGGCAGTACCTTAAGGCCTATTGGTTATAAAGATCCAAGATGACCATGATACCATTTCTTCACTTCATCCTGCCTGAACTGTTGACACAAGATAAGAAGCCTTCTTCGATTCATTCTGCTTGTGCTAATTTCTGACTCTCCTAGCCGCAAGGTGCTAACATATTTGGATTCATCTGATGAGATATGTGTAGCCACTGCTCAGTGATCTATTTTTTTTTGCTTTTTGGCTACCTGGAGTCTTGTCTTTCTGCTTCCCTTAGACAGCAATCATAATCATACTGATCATCTCCTATAAGTTTTAAAGCAAAATGAGTTGTGCATCCCGGCACAATAGTTGGAGCACCAGCGTTTTTGGCTACAATTTATAGGACTGTAAGCAACCTATTTGTCAGAATGTTTCTTTACATTTTCCACTGGGCCCCTTTCGTTGTTAAGTTCTTTACAGTCACAGGATCCCGTTCTTTGGATGCTTTATTTGATATACTCTTGAAACTGTTTCACTAGAAAGTGAGAAAAGATTGGCAGTTTTTTAAATACTTTTCCTGTCTATCCTAGCACCCATGACCATGCCTCGTTCATTGTCACTCAGATCGCTTTATTTTCACATTCTAGTATGGATTTTCGCTAACACATTCATGAAAACTTGCTCACTGCATTCGGGGGTCACTTGAAAGTTCTAGTCGCGATAAGAAAAGCATTCGGTCACAGTTACTTTGGTTCTTTATACAAAAAAGGTTTTCCACTTTCAAAAACTTAGACTTCAAAAACTCTGAAATACTTAAGCCAACAAATGGGAGGTACATACCCACCCCAGGTCCAATGTCAGCTCCCTGATGCTGGTCAAGTTTTGGTGTTTTGGCTTCACCAGTGATGGCACTTTGACAGCTCACATCACCGTTGTTGCCAATCACTGAGATTGGCGACTCGTGTCGTCTACCTAAGCATGACTGTTGAGCTCAATGATTGACTGCAATGTTGATGCACTGTATCAACAAGAAGTCAAAACACTGAGGGGCAGGGGACAAGTTCTGGATTTGGGCAAGTGAGTAACTGCTGTATTTGTAATTTTTGGTATTTTGGAGCTTTTGATGACCACTTTCTGGAAAGTGGAAGACCCCTTTAATGCACCAAGATTGCAACTTTATCTGTGATCACAGATCTCAGTTTGTACATGTTTTGGCAGGAAATGGCCAAAACAGAACCAGTGTGCCCTCCAGAAACTATGGACAGTGAAGATATGCTATTTATGCTGTATACGTCTGGCAGCACTGGGAAGCCGAAGGGAATTGTGCACACACAGGCCGGGTATTTGCTGTTTGCTTCCCTGACGCACAAGGTAAGTGTTTGCTGGCTATGTGGCTTTGCTTTTTATTCTGTAATATCACACCCAGTTTATTATCACTAATAGCTGTTTTCCTGTTAGTACGTCTTTGACTACAAACAAGGGGATGTGTTTGGATGTGTTGCTGACATTGGCTGGATTACTGGGCATAGCTACGTTGTCTATGGACCACTCTGCAATGGAGCCACCACCGTCCTGTTCGAGAGCACTCCAATATATCCAGATCCAGGTGAAGAGATGAGGTTTATGAGCTTATTTCCTTCTGTTATTGAAATGACTTTTTATTAGTTTCGGTAAACGTGTTATCTGCAGTGATTAGTGCCTCCAATAGCAACATAAGATAATGAGACCATATGTAAGCTGCGAGATAAGCAGTATATTCATTTATACAAGTGGCAAAGAGGAAGGATCATTTCGTTCTGGCTGCAATCATTTTTCCATGAATTGATGTGATTTTTATAGCGATAATTACTAGGTACATAACAAATGCAGGACGTGTGGCCAGCTAAAAAGACTGTTTTACCCGTAATACAGGAGTAAGGGGCTAATGTTTCTCCTTGATTAGAAAGCAGGAATAAGAAATCTTATAGGCCACGTGCGCTCCATGGGAAAGAATATGCAAATTAGTTCTCCTTCAGAGGAAAGAAAGCTGTTTAATAAATGCCATATATTGAAGGTAGCTACCCTGTAAGCTGCTGTCCGACCTGTAGTGAACCATCTTGAAATATGACTAAGGAAAACCAGAGTCCCCTCTGAAAGAAAGAGACACCAATCTTCAGATGGTTCTTGCTACTCATCAGCTATTTTCTGGGAGAAAAGGTATGCAAATGAGCTCTCCTACACAGGAAAGAAGTCTGCTCTGTAGTGCCACCTTTGGGTAGCGACCCTATAAATTAGTGGTATTAAGTCTGCAGATGTATGTCTCTGTCTTTTAGAGGACACTGGTTTGATTTCTATTCTTAGTCATGTAGCAATACTTACCTGACCGGTCCTCCATGCCCGGCTCCAACCCACCAGCATTCATATATTTCTTTATAAATACCCTGCTTAACAAGCCCTTTATCCTGGATGACACATTAGCAGATGTTTAAAAAAAGTATTTTTAAATTACGGTACATTTTTAATATGAAAATAATTTTTTGACTAGTCAATGGGGCGTTTGTTTCCCCAGACCAGTCATCCCACATACCATGTAATCACACCCCTGTGGGAATGATAACATGATTTGCAAGATTGAATTTCTCTCCTACACGTCATTGCGCCTCTAAAGCTGGGGGTACGCTTGCCGGCTTCAAATGCGCCCAAGCGAATGTCTGGAGGCAAAGAAGAAGCCTGACGTCAGCAGGACAGGGCTTATAGCGAATCACCAACTAATCTGCTGCTCCTCCTTGGACGTCAGCCGTCTTCTTCGCCTCCGGACATGCACAGTGCACCTCTGAAGCTGGGATGCGTATACTTTGTTTCAGAGGTGCAATGATGTGTAGGAAAGAAAGTCGCGCACATGTGCAAGATGTCGGGTCTTGCAAATCATGTTATACTGCAAACAGGGTCATGATAACATTCTGAATTGGACAACTATTATGGGGAGACTAACGTCCCATCATCTAGTCAAAAGATTATTTGCATCTAGAAAACAGACTTTAAACATTTTTGTAAACATGTGTTAACATGTCATCCAGGATAAAAGGCTTGTTCGGCAGGGTATATATATAGGAGTATACAAATGCTTGTTGGTTGGAGGGCATGGAGGACCGGTCAGGTCCTCTTTAGTAAGTCTGATATTGACTAGCTATCTCTAGTAAGTAGCACTAGACAGGCAGCTCTTTTCCTTTTTTGAGGGCTAATTTGCAGATAGTTTTGGAAGTTTTGTCATAATGAGTATGCTGTTACTTCTTAATTGGTGGGGGTCATGTTAAGAACCCCCCCAATTCTCAAAATAAATGGTGCACAGCACTAATTGATAGCTCCGTCAATGATGTTTCCTATACAGCCACTCTGACATGACACGGCTTCAATCACGTCACTTCAATAGAGCTGTGTTGCAATATCCTGTGGAGCGGGTGGCTGGGAGTATCACTGTGCAAGAGAACTGCCGAAACGGCATGTTTCTTGAAAAATCCCTCAGGACACACACAAGGGTTAGAATTTTATGACATATTCTAGTTAAATGCCGCAATATTATTAAATGGGAAGCCCTCCATTAGGTTATTTGCAGGGTTACTATTTTACATAAAAGTAATTATGCAAATATATGTTAGAATTATGCATAAGCTTAAATGGTGGTTGGAATAAAATGCAGACTTATTTTCTCAAACCAGAACCTGACAGCTGATACATGCCGCCCAATCCATAGGCTGAATGTATAAGACACTGACTGCACGATCACATCCAGGTCTGTTTGGTTTTGAAATATTGCCATATTTCAGAAAAAAAAACATACTTTTAATAGCCGCTGTGGACCGAGAAGCATGGCAGACTAGTCGGACAGAAAGGTCCCCAGCGGCTTCTCCCCCCCTGCTGCCCTGGATTGACAGATCTCTGCCCATATATCTGTGCAGTTTAAGGCCCCATGCTCCCTACGCTGGTACAGACTGGGACTGAAATTCAGCCCTGGCATTTGAAATCACACAAGCCCATGTTGTCCCTGTCCCCATGAACCAGATGGAATATATTACTAATATTACCCTGGATGGAGGAAAGGAAGATTTTCTACAAGATTAATATTTCTAATGATACTCGTGGCCTGCCGGGGTAAGTGATGGAGTCAGCGACTTTGTGTTCCGTCACAACTCTTAGCAGTATGGGTGTCTTGAGAACACCGATTCTGTTAACAGACTAGCAGACAGGCCCTTCTGGCATTTGCCAGAATTGCTAGATGGCCAGTCCGGCCCGGACCTTACAGATTAGATGTAAAAACAATGCCTGGTGGTAATTTACCCATGTTACTTGCTATGACCACTAAACAGTTCCTTGAACGCTCCGAGTACAGGTGCACGCAGCAGAACCTCCTGCATCTAAGCATTACACTATGGTTCAGCACTATTTCTAATTGTTCACAGAGGTGTAGAATGCGGCGGAGGAACTCTCTGCAAATACAAGCCTCATCAAACCATTAGTTTCAAAACATATTGACTTTGCAGAATTTATGAGATTGGATAGCTGCCATTTTAGTGATGTTGTTGAGTCGTAAAATTTTTAAAAGAATATTCTCGTGATTTTGTTCGTCACAGAATTAGTTTTATGTTCGGCAGGTATTTAGGTGACATTCGGACAAAAGCTCTTGTGACTTTTATTACTG
The DNA here is from genome assembly GCA_009801035.1 of Oophaga pumilio. Classification (NCBI taxonomy): domain Eukaryota; kingdom Metazoa; phylum Chordata; class Amphibia; order Anura; family Dendrobatidae; genus Oophaga; species Oophaga pumilio. The sequence continues at coordinate 85,340 of VIAB01006022.1, forward strand.
TATATTGTGCTTTAATATGAAAACATGACATTTACAAGTGGGCTGAAATGTTCTGCCATGAATTGTAACATGTGGATGAATGAGATTACATTTCCTATAAAGGTGGCTGCTAATGTTCCCTAGGTCGCTATTGGGAGACAGTGGAAAGGTTAAGGATTAATCAGTTTTATGGCGCACCAACTGCAATACGCCTCCTGCTCAAATATGGAGATGAATGGGTGAAGAAATACGATAGGTCATCTTTGAAAATGCTGGGCTCAGGTAGGAGATGAGGACCGGTCTAATGCATACATTTGCATATGTTGTAAAAGTACTTATAAATAGGTTGTTCCAAAAAACGCAAAAATCAGTTCTCTGCAAGAAAAATGTATGATCTGTGAAGGTCCAAACTGTAGAAACCCGAAAATTCATGACAAATGGGATCTCAAAGTTTCCTTTGGGAATAAAGCATTAGTAAGCATGTGTGACCACTACTCCACTAACTATATGTTATTTAGTGGTCGTGCACACTGACTACCACTCCATTCACATAGGGGACTTTAGTTGTTTTAATCGGCGGAGCCCCCTGCAATCACAAACCCTTTAATGGTTTAGTAAACTTGACAACACTTGTTTCCGGGTAAGAAGACAAGAGAAATGCGAAATGCCTCTAGTTGGAAAAACAAAAACAATGATATTTTTAACAGATGCAACATTTTTCATACCATAATAGAGGTGAAACTTAAAGAGTACCTATGGTTTTCCTTTACATGTAAGAAAACAATGGGCTGCCGCAGATTGCTGAATTTACCAATTAACATCTATTAAAAAATGCTGACAAGTGTTCCTAAAGGAGCCAAATTTTGAGCAAAGGTTGGATTTGAAGTTACAGATTGTAGAATCATTGCATGCAGATCAAAATCCAGGAATAAAAAGTCACACATTTTATTACAAATATGACATGAACAAAATAAAAAAAGGTTATAGTTAGAGTTGAGCGATACTTCCCGATATCAAGAAGTATCGGATCGGAATGGGTATCGCTGATACCCAAAAAGTGTCTGCGATACCCGATTCCGATAACGGAAATCCAATGCAAGTCTATGGGACAGAAATATCGGAACTAAAAAAAAACATTTCTTTCCTTGTAAACACTAAATATGCACACACAGAATACATATATATATATATACATGTAATTGTGACATATATATATATATACATATATATATAGTTCATACACTTCTACATAGTAAAATAGCCTCTGATTCAATTGCCGGGTAATGCCGGCAGATACCCGATATACCCGATAGTATCGGAATGCTCAACACTAGTTATAGTACAAAAGTGTTGCAGAGATGTTTTCACTTACCCCCATTGTTATAGACCTTTTAGTTGTGTACGTGATTGGCCTATTGATACACTGTGTCTGTGCACACCTGAAGACAGACTTAAAGGGGTTGTGCAGCGGCAGAGTACATGTTAATCAATACATCTTGGAATAAAGATAAGTTCCACAACTGAATGTATTAAACAAAAATGTTCCTGTGCTGAGATAATCTTATAAATATGTCCCTGCTGTGTACTGTGTAATGGTTGTGTCTATCTGTGCAGGAACATGGTCTGATCATAGCACAGCTCCTGGGCAAAGGAGGAAGAATAAGTGATTATACAAATGACACAGCAGTGGCTTGCAGCAACTGCTTTCTGTGAGGTAAAACATTTCCCTGCCTATTTTATCATAGGAGTGAATACTTTTGCCGAGTCTCCACTTCCCAGTGCTCATCATAAATCAAGTTAGTGAGGTAGGAGCTCTGGCTCCCACTGAACTCACATGTCATTGACTTGACTTATGATGAGCTGAGAGTGCTGGAGACACAGTAGAAACACTTGCTCCTGTGACAAAACAAACAGAAAAATATGTTATCTCACAGAAAGAATGAGCTACAATCCCCTGTCTATATACTCTTTTTTGTTTCCTCACCTGGCCATGAGCTAACCATGTTCCTGCATAGTCAGACACAGCCATTACACAGTACATAGCAGGAGGACATATATAAGATTATCTCAACGCATGGACATTTTTTAACACATTGAATTGTGGAACCTATTGTTATTCCCAGATCTATTGATCTACTGACACCTTACTAGAAACCCAAAGAAACCCATTATAGTCAGTGAGGTCAGTCTGGTGATCCTTTTCCTGCATGTATTCCATTTTTCTGTTCCTATATTGGAACAGAAAAAGCGGAATTTATATCACAGGTAGGAACCCAACCTACCATAGTTCATTCTTGACCTTGTACTTTTTTACTTCTGTATGCTTGACACTACACACAAAGAAAGGTTACTTGCATGATAAACTTATAAGATATACTGTAGATTATGCAGGATGTCTTTTTTATGAAGGTCACAAAGATCAACATAAGTTTCCTTCATTATTTCTATCTGTAACATTGATGGAAGAACGTAGTAGAACAGTCAATAAAAAGTATTGTTTTTATGAGTCACAGTATGCCTTCTGTGTGTCTCGCTTTAAAATTTTCAGGTCGCACAAAGCAAAAAGAATCAAAAAGAAGCTTTTGTTTAAATATTGCACATTCACAAGACAGCAGAACATCAGGAATTCACATGCAGGTTAATCGAGTTCACTAGTTGGTAGTATTATATGTCACACTTAACAAGGGACAGAAATTCCTGCTGTCATTCTCAAAACACTAGAGAAACAATCACATCACTGGGACCTGGTTGAGTCCCGTGATATTGTCACATGCTTTGGAAAAAGTTGCCCTGTCTGAACTTGTTTCTCCTTGTCCAGCTCCACTAGGTCATTGCCATTAATCCAAATAGTTCAATAAATGGTAGTAGCTTCGGCTTCATTAACCTTCTTCTATCATTTCAGTGGGTGAACCAATAAATCATGAAGCTTGGGAATGGTTTTACAATGTGGTCGGGGACGGAAGGTGCGATCTTGTGGACACATGGTGGCAAACAGGTAAATCATTGTATCTTCAAAACTTACATGAAGACTGTGAAAACAGATATGAAATATATATAAAATGGAACATTGCATCATGCCAATTTACTTGGACTATAAAACTTTCACACCACTAATCTAATCCAATTAAGGATTCTTTCTCTGAGCTCAGTTTGTATATTGAAATGTTCATTTATTATACCATGACCCTCTTTTTTTCTTTTTGTTGCTGTTTGTTTGTGCATATATTTGTGTTTCTTCAGAAACTTTGTTATACCATGCCTGAGGAAGAGACCTAAGAAGTCCTGAAAGCTTGCTTCGTAACATTATTTTTTTTGTTAGCCATTAAAAGGTATCATATAACTTACAAGATTGTCTTGTTTCTCACACTGAGATCTTTATTTTTCACAGTGTAACACATACAGTCGCCGATGTATAAAAGTCTTTTCCTCCCATCCAATTATGTTATATACAGCTCATATTCTCCAATACATAGACACTAGGTTAAATATAAATCATACATTTACAGACTGTAGAAAACATTTTCTAGTAATCAGGCACCACATTATTGCATTACCGACCACACCTGCCACTTTCCTATAAGTAAGTTATACAGCTCCACAGTCCACTGATTGTTCCGGAATTATTTTTTCATACATCATTTCGAAAAATTGAAATAAACAGAATTGTGAATCTTTTTAGCATTGCACCATACACCTTCTGCTCCTCGGCTGAAGCTGCCATCTTTGATCATCCTCCCACTTGGCTATCTTAAGTTAGTTTTTTCATTCTCTAGCTCTAAGTGCAAGTGGATCCATACCTGTGGTCACCTTTGCTTGTTTCAGTTAAGGACTTGAATAAAAACTGAAGGTTTCTGCAGTTCTCCAAATATAAATGTCTATAATTTATCTCAATAATTGTAAATCACTAAACAACAGTTTATATATATGAAAGAAGATTAAAAGAAAAGCAGCACAACAAAATGTATCCCACTAATGTAAGCGTAGGGTTGAACTGCATGTGCAGCGGCATTCTAGTCGAATGGGACAACTGGCAGGACGGTGGCTCAGCGGTTATCAATGTATCTCACTAATGTAAGCGTAGGATTGCGCAGATATGTGGTGGACCAATTGCAGTGTTGCTTTGCAGCGCTGGTGTCCTGGGTTCAAATCCCACCAAGGCCAATATCTGCAAGGAGTTTATATGTTTGTGCAGATTTCATCCAGTTTCTTCCCACACTCCAAAGACATACTGATAGGGAATATAGATTGTGAACATTGATGACAATATCTGTAAAGCGCTATGGAATATGATGGCGCTTTATAAGTGAGCCTAAAAAAGAAAAAACAGCTTCTTTCGTCTTCTAGACTGCATGTAAATAATTATTTCAGGATTATTATAGGTGTGGGGGGGGGGAAGCAAACCACAAAGGACATTGACATAATGGTGAATGATTTGCTAAGGAAAATTTTTATGATGATCCCTTCATTCTTGAATTATTAAGTGTTGAACAACACGGGGCCCTTAGACTCTTGTTGGGGTGATTTTACATTGTGTTTTGCATCATCTGTTTCCCTTTTGCTTCGAGAAAGCTACTGGCAGCCAATGGAGGCCAAAAAAGTGTTGGCTGCTATATGTCTGTTTACCTAATTTTTTCTCTATGAAATAGCACAGTTGGCTGAGCTGCTCTTAATCGAGGTATCCAACAAAAAGTGTACTGTGCGGCATCATATTATTATTTGGTTTTTACAGTGAGAGTCTCTGCGTAAAGGATCACATTATAATCTTATTTTTTGACTTCTGCAGGAGATATACATAGGCGAAACTTCAAAATGCAGTGTGAAAGAAGCCTTAAATGGGCCTGTATCTGTGCTTATTCTAATGATTTAGTATCACCCTGTAGATAATTAACATGCCCTAGCCCCATATAGAATAATCTTGTAACTTTATTGCTGGTCTGTAAAGTTCACATGCCTACTCAAATATCTTCTCAAGTACAGGAATTTTCCACTGCAGAGTATTCTTTCCATATGGCTGCAATTCTAATGTAGCATCTATTATCATATGTTATATTAGACAAATCTTTCTGTTGAGATTTTACATAATGTGCACATCAATATTATTGCAGCGACCATTGTTTTTAATACTTTTAGTTTTTCAAATAATTCTGCTGGGCAGACATCTCTTAGCCCCTTCATGCCATGTCCATTTTCCGTTTTTTTTTCCCCTTATTTCATTCCCTTCTTCCTAGAACTATATTTTTTAAATTTTTCTGTCAATATAGCTGTAAAAGGGCTTTTTTGGGGGCATCATTTGGCGAGAAGCGATCTCTTCCATCCCTTTCAGCAGAGCCAGTGCTTCCTATTGCTCTTGTGTTTTCTAGAAGAAAGCCTCTGCCAGACTCAGGCGTCTTCTTTTCTCAGCATGAACAAATGGATCAGCAGTTTGAAATCGGACATGCTGGAACCTTAAAGGGGTTGTCCAGTATTAGGACAACCCCTTCTTGATCAAAATGTTTGGCACTCACGATCTTGGGGCTCCAGGGTTGTTGTGACACGTGATGCCAACACCCAATCAGCGCTGGCATCGCTGGCCCTGCCTTTGGACAAATCGAACATGAAGAGGTAGTCCGGGCTGCTGATCTCAGACACCCTCTTTCTGCTCAGTTCGTCCAGAGGTAGGGACAGTGACGCCGGCGTTGATTGGGCGCCGGCGTCACATGTCACAACAACAGTACGGGAGCCCCGGGAGAGTGAATGCTGACACCGTGGGAACAGCGCTGGCACGGGAGGTGAGTATAAGTGTTATTATTTTATCGGGGAGAAAACGAGGAGTATGTGACGAACTTGTCCAAGTAGTGGACAACTTCTTTAACTCTTTTGACATCAATTGTCGATGGAGAGTCAGAAGGCCTTAATACATATTTGACTGACTGCTGAGCCCGCTGTTATCAGCAAGTTCGGCCAATGTTAGTCAAATGTGTATGGGAGCCTTAAAAGGGTTGTCCAGGTTTGGAATGAAATTTTGCATCTGTGTGGTTGCAGACCATTGAATCCTGACAGCATGCGCACCACACACTATCAGGATTCTCTTTTGCCAGGCAGTCTTGTGACCAAAAGTATGCAATTTGCAGACATGCAGTCATGTGATGACTAGATGTGCTATTTCTAACTGAACTCCCTTAAATTGACAATATTCCTTTACCATGAAGCCACTGTAGGACTCTTCTGATGGAAGTTATCTCTCTAAGAACAAACGGGGCAATTACGTCCATCGTCCCAATCCTTATGTTCCCAGACATCAGCACAGAATATCTACTCGAATTCTAGTAATCCTATTACAGGTGCTGCATACTGTTAGTTTTAATGTATGGACGCTTCAATGAGAAATAATACTTCTAAAGTACAGAAACATGTATTCTTTTGTGATCCATCATCTGGATAAATGTATATCTGCCTCCCAATTCAGTAGCCATAAAGCAAGATTTTATTTTTCAGCATTAATTTGAAGTTCACACATCAGAAGCATAACTAAGAAATTAGCTGAGCGATTGTTCGTCACCGTGTTTTCATCTAATCCCATTTGGGGCTTTTACATTGTACAGGATGTGTCATCACAATAAGCCATTTATTTATCAGATTTATGGTCCGATCATGTTGACTTTCAGTGCAACAGAAACAGCCAAGGATACAATGTATGCTCTGACCCGGAAAGTAAAATTTGGGGAAAGACTCAATAAGATACAATGTGATATGGTGTATGTAAGGAGAAATGTAAGGACAAATTAAAGGGAATCTGTCAGTATTTTCGTCCCTCCTAGGCCGTATAAATGGGCACATAGGTCATAGGAGGCTGAATAAAATGATACTTTGATATTTGCGATCCGATGTCTTATTCCTGTGAAATCCACTTCTTGTTATATGTAAATGGACTGTTAAGATCTATGGGCTGGACACTGATCTGAGAATCTGCCTCCGGAGATTATTATAAATGAAAGGAGGAGTTCCCAGTGTGAGACATGTAGATCAGGAGGGCAGACTATCAGTCGTTACTTGTCTCAAATTGGTAACACCTCCTTTCATTTAAATTAGCTTTGGAGGCAGATTCTCTGGGAGATCTATGTCCGGCCCACAGATCTTAACAGCTCATTTACATTTTAAAACAAATGAGGGAATTTTGTAGCTCAAAATCACTAGAATATGTGAAGTAGAAGAAGAAGATCATGCAAAGGTACATGTGAGAGACAGAATCTAAAAAAAAATCTAGAAAACCACATTGTATTGAGTCGCCGGCCAGGGCCGTGGGGTACTCGGACCCGAGCCCATAGATTTGTATGGGGGATGTCACGGTAGCCACGACTCGGTCCGTGGCCCTGGGCGCTCAACAAAAAAAGGGGATTTATATTTATAGGGGATAATGTTCGTATAGTGATTCGTGACGCCACCTGTAGTGTGTGGCCAGGGTGACTAGCGCTGCTGTTCAGATCCTCTGGAAGGGATGGTGTTGTGCAGCTAGTTGGTAAACCTCCTACAGGTGAGGCTGTGTCCTTCCAGGGCAGGTAGATGTTGTGGCATTAGGGTGATGGTGCTGAGGGATGTAGCAGAGAGATATGTGCAACGCTGGAAGAAATCTAAGAGACAGTCCAGGTGCAGTTTCAAGGTTTACTCACAGTCTTTGGCCACAAGACAGATGCCCGCCTGGCACTGTGTCCTCCGGGTGAGGGGTCCAGTCAACCCCAGGTAGATTGGTCGCACCTTCACAAGACTCCCTTTTAGTGTGTTCCTTTCCTGGCCTTCACTCTCTGTGCTTTTTCCACTCCTTTCTTCCTAGCACCTCACCACTTAGTCCTTCAGACCAGAAGCTGCGGTCCTGTCGGGAAACAGATTAGTTCTGTACGTCCTTGGCCTATATAGCTTCCTTCCGGGGGATGCTGCTGATGGTAGTAGTAATGACCCATAAAGTGATCACCGCCGTTGGCTTACTAGCAGGGCATGAAGCTTTCCCACTAGTCTAGGGGCCGTTCCCTGATGGCCTGGTCCTTCCGATCATGGATAGGGCCACGGATGGAATTGTCACTGTCCGTGCCCTTGGACCCTTTCTCTCTTGCGCTCCAGAAGCTTCTCGAGCTAGCTCTCCTCCCCACCACGCACTCCTAAGAGTTTCTGCTCTCTAAGCCTCTCTTCTCCTCTTACTGCTGCCGAAACTCCACCCACCCATACACCCCTTGCTAACCTGACTGGTATGAGACCATCCTCCCTTAGGGTACGTTCATATGACCAGCTGATGGTGTGTGTTGGATGCAGGTGTTGGAGTCAAAGGGGGTGCTCCCTCCTTACCTGGGGTGGGGTGTCACACCTCTGGATGAGATGCAACACCTCTGTGGCGACTGAACCCTCAGGGGCGCCACAGTATGATTGTTACATAATTAATTTGCATGTTATTGCATGAAATAAGTATTTGATCATCTACAGAGCAGCAAGAATTCTGGCTCTCACAGACCTGTTAGTTTTTATCTTAAGAAGCCCTCCTACTCTGCACTTATTACCTGTATTAACTGCTCCTGTTTGAATGTCTTATCTGTATAAAAGACACCTGTTCACACACTCAATCACACTCCAACCTCTCCACCATGGTCAAGACCAAAGAGCTGTCTAAGGACACCAGGGAAAAAATTGTACACCTGCACAAGGCTGGGATGGGCTACTAGGTGAGAAGGCAACAACTGTTGGCACAATTTTTAGAAAATGGAAGAAACACAAGATGACTGTGAATCTTCCATGGTCTGGGGCTCCATGCAAGATCTCACCTCATGGGGTAATGAAGATTCTGAGAAAGGTCAGGAATCAACCCAGAGCATTTCAAACATTACCGTTAGTAACAAACTACACCGTTATGGATTAAAATTCTGCATTGCATGCAAAGTCCACCTGATCATGCCAGCACATGTCCAGGCCCATTTGAAGTTCACCAATGACCATCTGGATGATCCAGAGGAGGCGTGGGAGACAGTCATGTGGTCTGATGAGACCAAAATAGAACATTTTGGTATCAACTCCACTCGCCGTGTTTGGAGGAAGAAGAAGAATGAGTACAACCCCAAGAACACCGTCCCAACTGTGAAGACTGCACCATATTGAAGGGAGGATGGATGGGGTCATATATCCCAAGATTTTGGCCAACCACCTCCTTCCCTTAGTAACAGCATTGAAGATGGGTCGTGGCTGGGTCTTCCAGCATGACAATTACCTGACACTCAGCCAGGGCAACTAAGGAGTAGCTCCGTAAGAAGCCTTTCAAAGTCTTGGAGCAGCCTAGCCAGTCTCTCGACATGAACACAATTGAAAATCTGTGGAGGGAGCTGAAACTCAATGTTGCCCAAAACCTGAAAGATCTGGAGAAGATCTGTTTGGAGGAGTGGGCCAAAATCCCTGCTGCAGTGTGTGAAAACTTGCTCAAGAACTACAGGAAACGTCTGACCTCTGTAACTGCTGTAGTGATAGTAAGACTTCACTATACCTTTGTATGTGGTTTGAGGACCTGTGATGAGGTCACAAGAGCACATGACAGGTCATGTGCTCTGTGTTAGCTGAATGGCTGGTGTATATAAGTGAGCCTGCTGCTGACCACAGGTGTGAGTGGCTGGAGGTGTGGAAACCTCCAGTGTGGGAGTACTGAGGAGACCACCAGTCTGGTTGCTGAAAGAGTGCTCAGTTAGAGTACCAGGACTTTATATCTGTTTTTGTTACTTTGTGCCAGAGAAGGCTGTTTTCTTTTCTGTTTTAAGGCAAGTTTATGAAGTTGTAATAAACTTGCTTAAAGAACCTGGAAGAGTCGCCCTCCTGCTTACCTCCGGTCGCACACCAGCGAGACCACATCCCTACACTGCAAACAAAGATATCTGTACCAAATGTTAAGTTCTGTTTTTCTATTGTATCCAATACTTATTTCATGCAATAAAATGCAAATTATTTATGTAAAAATCATACATTGTGATTTTCTGGATTTTTTTTAAGATTCTGTCTCTCACAGTTGAAGTGTACTATAAAATTTTCAGTCCTGTCCATTCTTTATAGGTGGAAAAACTTGTAAAATCGGCAGTGTATCATATACTTATTTTTCCCTACTGCATATACAGTTTGAGCCCCCACATAGCCTCCTATATCTAGTATGAGCCCCCACACAGTCTCCCTATATGCAGTATGAGACACCACATAGCCCCCTATATACAGTATGAGCCCACACACAGTTCCCTTATATAGTATGAGATCCGACAGCCCTCTATATACAGTATGAGCACCTCATAGGCCCTCTATATACAGTGTGAGCCCCCTATATACAGTATGAACAGCCCCCTATATACAGAACTCACATAGTCTCCTTACAGTATGATCCATCACATAAGTCCCTTATATACAGCTACAGATCCCATATTTATGTAAAAAAAATCAATACATACTCACCTTGCTTCCGCTTCCCTGGCGGTCTGTTCCAGTCTCCGCTTCGGTGCACTGACTCTCCATACAGCAGACCTGATGTAGTTGCGTCAGTTTATCTGCTGACTCAATTGCACTAGCTGATTGGTGGAAGAAGGAGACTCATGCTCTGTCCTCCACCAATGTATACACCTCTATCTGCATCCTGAAGATAAAGATAGCAGTGATATCTGGACATGAGTGGGGCAGGGCATGGTGCTGACCATGGACCGCTGTTTTCAGGCTTTTGGCTGTTTCTGTCCATGGGCTGGACTGAAATAGCCAGGGGGATGGATGTGGCCCGCAGGCCGCACTTAACCCAGGTTTGCTATAAAGCGCAATATTTACCCTTTAAAGAGGGTTGCTACATGACCTAGAAAATAAAGCCAAACCATCATCTCCATCTTCAGCTTCTACAAGAAATGGATGCCTCACTCTTTCAAATGGCACTTTCTGTTTCCCAGCAAATCTATTTTTTGAGAACCAAGCAAGCCCTGGCCTTAATCTTTCTATGATGTGCATGCACTTCCTGCTCTCAGTAGTCGGTTTCCCTACTTGCTAGCCTCACTCTTGACTCCAGCTCTCTATCACCAAGTCCCACTAGCCAATTGGTCAGCTTTCTGTTCCCAGCACGGAGTCTTCACTGTTACACCATACTGTGACTGGTTGGCTCTAACCTGCACACTACTTACTGTTCTGGATGAAAAAAAACGAATGGGAGAAAACCTCCTTACATAAATCACTACAAGGATATGTGAGCATGCAACATTAATGATGCCCCCACGTCCCACAGCTCAGGACCTAACCCCAGAAACAACCTCATTCCAGATATGGAAGCATTTTTAGTTGCAGAAATTTTGGTGACAAGTCTTTATTGTGTGAACATATCCTAAGGGTGGTGTAACAGATGAAGGGGGGATAAAGTCTCACCTAAGCCCTGGTACTGGAAGGTGGACCAACATACTGTGAATGACCAGTGAAAGGTGGAGAACTCTATTGCACATATCATCGGCCTTGGAGCCATGGCTATACCTCCAAATCTTGCACTCCTTTCTACAGGTACGCGCATTTTCCAGCAATAGTTAGTAGTCATAATGATTATGCAGCAAAGCAAATTATAAAAGACCAATGATAGTGTCCAAAAATAATTACCTATTCACAGATAGTGGAAACAAATTAATAATATGTGCCACTGGATGGTATAAAAAATGCAATATTTTATTAATCAAAAACACATGATATTATATACACAACAATTTGCTAAAGGCAATGAGTAAACATGTATTAAAATTTGCTATAACCAGCAAAAAAGTACTAAGAGGGACGCTATATCCATAGGAGAAATTTAACTATTGACAGCCATTTAATGGTTAAAGAGACCAAGTAGTAATTAGTGCTATGCCCATAAAATCCATGTATCAGTGGCCCAAAGCTGGGTTCCCCCTGTGATACCACATCACGCAAAGGCATAAAAGTGAATCATGTTAACTGGTTGTTAGTAAACATACCTACAGGCTGCCAAAGAAAAGCTCCTCGGACGTCCCTCTGCCCCGACGCGCGTTTCGCACTGCTTCTTCGGGAGGCGTGTCAGGGCAGGGGGCAGTCCGGTATATATAGAGTAAGATACATATGTAACACCTGTGAAAAATGTGACCGCTGATTCCGGTGCTAATCATAGCCGTTATGAAGGTCCTTGCATTGTTGCCCAAGACTTACGGCACATGCCCGGTCACATGGGATCCACCAGCCAATAGGAGAAACATGCGGCGGTCAGGTGACCTCTCCCTGCCAGGTCCTTTGTAAGGACACGGGTGGAGAGGGCAGCCCCATAGACCGCAGCTGTATCTCCGTGGTCCATGCAGCCTGCACGCGCACTGTCCATGCAACATGCAATTGATAGTCTACCCTGATAAAGGCCATGGAGGGGAACAGACATCTAAATAAGGATATAGTATTATCAAAGTGGACAACGACATTGAAGATCTCAATATAAGTGGATTGCGTGCCTCAATGTCCTAACAATAATAATATGTAAATAATAACAATTATAACAGAAAACAAAATGAAAACAAATATAGATAAAGCAAAAATACTAACTAAACATTAACATGTCATGAAATGAAACTACCCATAATTATGGCTAATAAACCTAAAAAATAATAACAACATCAAAAAGCATGATAGAAAATAATAAATGTTAGTGGAGACATGCATAAAAACAAATAATCAAAAATGAACAAAAAACCAATGAGGACAAAAAAACCTTACAGTCAACACATGTATTTGATAACACCAAAGAGATATTCAATAAAGAATCACATGTCCAGTGTGTAGTTGATTGAATTCTTCATTTCGAGCCACTTCTCAAATATACATAAATGATAAGAAGGTTTTCACATCTTCTTCCCACTGATGAATTCATAAACTTCCCCGAATAATGGAAAGAACCGGGTCAATGATGTAAGACGCAGGTGAGTAACATTACGTCAGCCATACAGCAATCTGAAACTACAAAGTACAAGTTAAAATCAAAGAATATAAAAAACACATAAATGAAAATTAGAAACAACCCCCAACCCCAAAAGAAAAACCCGCAAGCCATCAAAGAAAAGCGCTAAATCCAAGGCTCTCATTTAAGCCCTGTGGGGTATGTGTACCTAATCTATATATCCATTGACACTCACTTTTAGCAACTCTCTTAATAAGATCACCACCTCTAGGTCCCAAATCCACTTTATCAATGCCCCTAAAAGTTAGCATTCTGGAGTTGCATTGGTGATATTTCCTAAAGTGTCTAGGGAGTGTCTTAAGAGTCGTTACATCAGTGATAGTTTTCGCTTTTTCAATGTCAATGCAGTGCTCTCGCACCCGTATTTTCAACTCTCTACTGGTCATCCCCACATAAAGTTTTCCACAAGGGCACTCAGCACAATACACTACCCCTTTGGATGAGCATGTAATGTGGGCCCTAATATCAAATTTTCTGGACCTGTCATGGTTGAAAAATACGGTAGTTTTCTTCATATTAGCACAACCCTTACATATCCCACAGGGATAAAAACCGCATCTTTCAGGGTACTTTTTGCCCTTGTCCCTTCTTTTGGAGTCATAGTAACTATGAACTAGCATATCCCTCAAGTTTGGGGATCTCTTAGCTACAAAAGATGGGACCTTGGGGAGACATTTACTGAGCACCGGGTCAGTGAACAAGATATTCCAATGTTTTTCAACAATTTTTCTAAGGTCGAACCATCTATTGTTATAATTGGTAATGAATCTTACCTGTTCTTCCCCAGTAGACGTCATTACAGGTTGATTTTTGTGCAGAAGCTGATCCCTGGACGCATTTTTAGCTCTAATGTACCCTTTCTGGATGGACCGGCGACCATATCCTCTATCCCTGAATCTTTTTTTAAGGATATGAGCTTGGGTCTCAAAGAGGGAATCCTCAGAGCAAATTCTTTTTGCCCTCAGGAATTGCCCAATGGGTATTCCCTGTATAGTACTTTTAGGATGTGCCGATGAGGCATGCAAAAAAGAATTAATAGAGGTGGGCTTTCGAAAGATAGTGGTGGACAACCGGCCACTTGGAAGAGCTGATATAGCCAAGTCCAAGAAATCAATTTCACGTCCATATTTATAGGTGAGGCGAATATTCTGTTCATTGGAATTAAGTCTAGCCATGAATATTTCCAGGTCCACAATTGGACCCTCCCAAATGAAGAGAATATCATCAATATATCGGATCCAATTGTGGACCCGATCAATGCCTTCAATTTCCTCCTCCTGAAAAATGGACCATTCCCATGCCCCCATAAACAAATTTGCATAGGAGGGGGCACAGGATGCCCCCATTGCGGTCCCCCTTTGTTGCAGGAATATTTTTCCATTAAAGATGAAGGCATTATGGGTTAATATAAATCTCAAGATACCCAGCACAAATGATATCATTTCCGTATCCAAATTTCTGGAGTGTAAATACTTTTCCACTGCCCTGAGACCATCCTCATGTCCAATCGAAGAATAAAGGGCCTCCACATCCGCCGTGACTAATATCATATCCTCAGACAATTGGATGTTCTCAAGGTGTCCTAATGCTGCCGTAGTGTCTTTAATATAGGATGGTAATTGTACCACCAATGGCTTCAAAAAGTATTCAACTATGTCACACAAGATTTCACACAGACCTTCATTTGCCGCAATTATCGGTCTTCCTGGAGGATTGGAGGGATCCTTATGTACCTTAGGTACAAGATAAAGAGTGGCCAGTCTGGGGTTCAGTTTTTCATAAATTTCAACCAGTTTTTTAGGGATGATGTTGTCTTCAAAGGCCTTAATCAATATCTCCATTAATTGTGTTTTGAAGTTACCCATAGGATTGAATGAAAGCAATTTATATTCCAATGAGTTGTTCAAGATTTTGAAGGCTTGTGCTTCGTACATGTGGTTCGGCCACACCACTACATTGCCGCCTTTATCGGCCATTTTGAAGACAACATCATCCCATTCCTTCAACTGTTGTAATGCCTTCCTCTCTTCCCTACTAAGATTGTTATATCCCTTATTGGCAGCCTGTAGGTATGTTTACTAACAACCAGTTAACATGATTCACTTTTATGCCTTTGCGTGATGTGGTATCACAGGGGGAACCCAGCTTTGGGCCACTGATACATGGATTTTATGGGCATAGCACTAATTACTACTTGGTCTCTTTAACCATTAAATGGCTGTCAATAGTTAAATTTCTCCTATGGATACAGCGTCCCTCTTAGTACTTTTTTGCTGGTTATAGCAAATTTTAATACATGTTTACTCATTGCCTTTAGCAAATTGTTGTGTATATAATATCATGTGTTTTTGATTAATAAAATATTGCATTTTTTATACCATCCAGTGGCACATATTATTAATTTGTTTCCACTATCTGTGAATAGGTCTTTATTGTGGTATATTGCCCCCTTGTGGGGATGTTTATTTTGAAGTGGGCATTATATGTGATTATGTCCAAAAATAATGTAATTTTTTATTATAACATGGGTTAATTTATGAGATTTCTTAAAAAAATACACAAAACAATAGAAAAGGAATAAAATAGAATGACAATTATCTCACAAATATTCTGCTGCTCGTAGAATGAGTATAGGAGACAGATTTTCTGACTGATATTATCTTTGTTGTTCCCATAATGCAATGTCACCCACATTTGTCCAGAAGGGGTTAATTGTCAATGCGGAGAGATAAGCATCATGCGTATTAAGCATCGCTGCCTTCCAAGGGACCTACTGTACCAATTACAGTTGAGCTTCATTTAAGGAGATTTGAAGCGATTAAGTTACGGTAATTAGTGGGGTCTCATTTGCATGTACTTAGTCAAATTAATTTGCAGAGATTTGTGTAATATCTTTTTAATTTGTTAAGTGGTCCTCGTGGATCCCGATGAATTTTAGCTACAAACATCACATTCCTATCTGTAAACTCTGCTAGTTTCTATTTCTCATAGTCATATTGGCTATTTGGCCAAAGCAAATATTTAAGGGTCCAATTAAATTAGATCCTGCAGCCGGAAATCTCTGAACGCATCTAATTCGGATCTATTCAGAATGAGAATGATTAAGATTTGTGGTGGTACCAACGGCATAATCTCAGGATGCAGATAATGGGCAGCATAGCCTAATACTGAGTAATAAAAGTAATTTGATGCCCTAAAGCTCTTTATATATTCACTTTGCTTCTTTACTGATAAGGCAGAGGATAATTCATCCTCTGGATAAATGAGTTCACTTTGCCGAGGCTTAGTTAATTGTTAAAAATGGCTGCTTACAGTGTAACAGTGCATTTTTGTCCCTTAATGAAAGGGCTGAGAGATTTGTGATTTCATTTGTGACTAAGACAAAGCCTTGAACATAGCACGTAATCCTAGAAATGCTATTACAGGAAATCAACTATTTTCTAATGACACATATATA
>VIAB01006023.1:6026-18192 GCA_009801035.1 Oophaga pumilio
GGCACTTGCCCGGGTGTGCCAGGTGCTGACGCCGGCCCTGCACACACCAAACAATGTTTCTATATCTTACGAAATGATACGATACGATGCACTTTATTGATCCCGAGGGAAATTAAGGTATCACAGCAGCGTTGGATTCTGGATTCATTGGATTCTGTTTATTTGTACAGATGTGTTTCTGTCTGTACTTCCTGTGTCACAATACAGAAGATATTTTCTCCCATAGAAATCAACAAAGATAGAAAATTGCATTGTGTATACAAATTGTTGTGAATTCCACTGTGTACCGTACAAGTATTGTTTTTCGGGAAGCCTGGTTCTGAAGTGTGAAATACTTTGGGACACATAAAGCACCCATTCAAGACACTATTTGTAAAGTAGACAACTTACATGGCACACATATGGAACACAAGGGCATTTGAACATGCACATGCTCAGGATAGAGAGAGTGATTAGGAAAAGTTGTCTGACGTGGTTATGGATTTAGCAAGATTTAATACAGCAGTTTGTCAGGATCTGAGATGGATAGTGAGAAGATAACTGCTGTATAGAAATCAATGGGCTGGAGCGAATTGTCTGGTATGTTAGGAGTTAACTCCTGTCCAGGAATGTAACTACTATGTGCTATTGGTCAGGGTTTGGGAAGGCACTAGTAGCCAAGCTCCATGGAAATAAGCTGTAGACTATGAAAGATAAAAGCTCTTAATGCATAAGAATGCCAGCAGATAGAAAAAGCAAGTCAATTGCAAACTTTCCTATGTTTATGCTGTTCAGCTAATTAAAGCAATTTAACAACTTGAGAACAAACCTTTAAATGCTACATTTATATCAGATTCTTTTTTTTATCTTGGTGAATGTCTATGATTGCAGGCACGCCACCCTCCAATGATGTACCTGTCGAGAAATATCCCTTTATGGTAAATTCTGATGATGGTCGAACTGTGCCAGTTGTTCAAGCATATGCTTTTGGAAAATATCTTGGCTACTTAAATGTTACTTTTGATGCACAAGGAAATGTTTTACATTCTTCTGGAAATCCAATCCTACTGAACAGCAGCATTCCTGAAGGTTAGCAAAATATCTGTTTTTTTAACTCAGCTAAGGTAGCTAAGACCACATGTTCAGAACTTTAGCTCTGTCCTTCTGAAACTGGGTCAACAGTGCATTTGCAAGATTCATTTGAAACTGCACACCTAGAAATGTCATGAAAATTGTTTGGTATTAGATAAAATAAGTCTTTAACAAAAAAAGAAAGAAAGAAAGAAATGCATAAAAAGTATTAATTTTATATAGTGACATTTTATAAAAAGCATCTTTGGTGAAAGCAAAGATGGCAACAACTAAAAACTAGAGAAATATACAAAAAGATGCTTCAAGGGAGAAACCGCATGTCCAAAAGTGTGTGGGTTTACATCCATGCAGTTGCAGAACATTTCACTGGAAAACATTGCCTTTAATATTGAGTTGGTCTTTTCTGCTGTAAAAGTCTATACTCCGGGAAAAGTTTGGATATGTCTCTGGAGAATCGCATCCATTCAGCAATGTTAATGAGGCTGGGCACTGGCACCGGCTGAAGAGGTTTGGCTTCCACTCGGCATTCCAATTCATGCCAAAGTTGTTGATGTAGTTGAGGTCTCGTCTCCGGGCAGGTCAGTCGAGTTCAATAAACCATTTTTCAAGGATGTAACTTGTACATGAGGGGCTTTGTCATATTAATTTTTGTCGCAAAGCTAGAGGTATACAAATCTCTTTGATGTATAATATTATACTATGATTAATCTTCACTGTAGCTAAGAAACCCAACACAAACCGTAAAAAAGACATCATAATTCCTCTTTCTCCAAATGTTACAATAACCATTAATCAGGCAGGAAACATTTTTCCTAGAATCTGCCAGACTTTGATATGTTTGCCAAACAAACAATAATGGAGTGTTTTTCATTATAGCTTCAATAGGAGAGCTTAAAAAAAATAACATTTTTATTTGAGTTTCACAGAAGGTTTACAGGAGGAAGAAAGGGAATATCCTTGGGTCACAGTAGAATATGAATAATAGACAATGCAAAAAAAAGCTTATTGTGTGATCAAATAACCTCACTGATTGGCATTTGTCATTGAACATTCTGGATGAAGAGGATAATCAATTCAAAGTCATTATTTATTAAAAAAAAAAAACTCTTTAAGGAATGCCATGTATGTATTACTTGTATCATCTTGTGAAATGTCATTAATTTTATTGATTATGAAATTTAACTGTTCAAAAAAAACCTTGATTAACCCTTTCCCTCAAAATGATGTTCAAGGATGTCACCAATGGGATTGTGAGTGGGATTGATTCCCACAATGACTGCCAGAATTGTAGAAAACGCTGATCCCATTTGTTAAACCTGTGATGCACCACAACCAGTACTGATTGATCTAACTTTGTCTTGTCTTTCGGTCTGATTGACTGAAAACCAAAATGTACTGAACCTAATAAAGCTCCCCAGTGATGTCCAATAAGTCATATATCATTTTATTTTATCTCTCGTTTGGCAGATATTACATTTTTTTTTATCTTGGGTGTTTTATTGTTTTATTTTCTTTATTCCTTAATCCCGTGAAAAAGGCATTGCAAATATTACATAGATATTAAAGCATGTACAAGTTAGCCGACTGAATAAATATTAACCTGAACAAGAAATAGAAGTCTAGTCAATTTTAATAGGTTTTAGAATAAAAGGTGTGGAGTGGAGATGAGTGAATACATTCAAGTGGAATTGAATTCAACTCAAATTTTACGAAAACACGAATTCGACAAAAATGCAAATTTTGGGAGGATTTTGCTTTCACGTTGACTTAGCAAAATAGCAGCTGCTTGGCCACCATTTTACTGAAAAATTATGGGCCATCACAATGGTAAAAAAATATTCGGCCCTTCTGCTACTCACCTACACCAGTCTGGTCATTGCCCATCTTCTGATCTCCTAGCACTTGTGATGGAATCTTTAGACCTCTCTCACTGTACCAGACTTCCAGGTGTCATGGCAATCAAGAAGGTGCTGCATATGTGCTTGAAAGGTCAAGACACACATCTTGACATCATGATTCCATTGACCTGTGCAGTACCCTCACGCTTGCAATGACACCTGGAAGTTCACAGAGTTCAAGAGGGCAGGAATTTCAAATGCAAGCGATTGGGAATCAGGGCTCTGGTGACACCCCAAAGCATAATAAGGGACATTTGAATTTTGCCTGCTCTCAAGTGAGTAGATTTTAACTTGTAGAATTTAGGTTAGATGAGATGAAATGATATATGATCTGTTCATGGTGAATATTCCAGGTAAAGTTGTATAGCTTGAATAAGTGCAAAGTGGTACAAGGGAAATGCCATCATAATGAACAATGCCTGTGATACATCTGTGTGTGTATCTCTTTTCCAGATCCAGCACTTTTACTGGAAGTTAACAAATGGAAGGAGCAATTGAAAAACTTTTCCGCACAAGAAATTGGAAGAACCTTGGTGTTTCTAAATGGGTCATCTGTGGAGTGTCGATGGCGAGAGTGCAATTTGGGAAATCTGATATGCGATGCTATGGTATGGGGCTGTAATATATTGAAAGATATTTATTTCTTTGTTCTAAAATAATGCATTGAAATTCACAGCAAGGGCCCAATTCATTATTGTATCTGTGTCTTTTTTTGCCTAGTTTTTCATGTTTTAAGGCTACTTTGATTTTCACAAAATTCTTCTTTTAATTTCTGCTTTTTTTAGTCTATTTTTTTGTTCTCATGTTTTTTATTTTTCTTTTTCTTTGTCTGCCAACATTGCTGTTGCTTTCATTTTCCAGGTGTTTGCGGCCAAAACTTTAAAAAGTTGCTAAATTTTTGAGACCATGTATTTCAGTCCTCTGTGGAGTGATTTTTGACAAATTTTGTGATATTTTAGCAAGCAGATTTTTGTTCTAGAAAGTAAAAAAGTAAAATATAAGTTGAAAGAGTATTTTTGCTCTTTCACAGAATTCTTGTACCATGTGCACCATTTTGGATCATTTGGCACATAAAAAATATGCAAATACTACAAGACAAAAAAATAAAAGTGATTTTAAAAAAAAGCCACAAATGGTGCATCGGGCCCTAACAGTTTCAGAATTCAGAATTGCAAATGGAAGATTTTGCATTTGTCCCAACTTTAAAGGAAACCTGTCACCATGAATATGCTGTCCAATCTCCAGGCTCCATGTTATAGAGCAGGAGGAGCTGAGTAGATTGATATATATAGTTTTGTGAGACAAGATTCAGTATAACCTGCTTGATCATAATTTAATCCTCTGCACTTTTGGGGATTTTCAGTCCAGTGGGCAGTCCTATCAGTGATTGGCAGCAGTCTGTGTGTACTCTTATATAAACAAAGCTGTCCATCACTGATAGGACTGCACACTGGACAAGAAAGGGCAGAGGATTAAATGATGAAAACACAGGTTATACTGTATCTTCTCATAAAACTATATATCAATCTGCTCAGCTACTCCTGCTCTATAACATGGTGGCTGCAGATTGGATGGCACTTTCTATGTTCTACATAGAAGCTGAAATCCTGCAAGGCTAGAAACCAGCGGGTAACTCGAGCATTTTTCCCCTTTTTCTCCCTCATGCACCTGAGTAAGGCATGGTCTGATACTAATTAAAATTGTCTCCCTAACAGTATCATAATGTGTCCAACTCCCACTTTATGACCAAGCATTCTTTTTCTATGATGCAGTTTTCTTCTCACATGCTGAGAGCTTCCTACTTAAGTAGAGATGTGGTGCTCCTCCTTGTGTATCTCCTGAGAAAGTACTGCTCCTAATCCAACTTCTGAGGAATCTGTCTGATGTACATATTCCGTCATAAAGTCAGGATCACCCAGAACTGGCTATTTACACAGAGCTACTTTCAGTTGTTTAAAGACTGTCTCTGCCTTCTCAGTCCATTTGGCTGATTTTGACCCCCTAAGTGAGGACTGTGGCCATCATGGCAAAGTTTTGGAGAAGCCTCTTGTAATACCCCATGATTCTCAGAAATGCTCTAACTTGCTTCTTTGATAGCAGTCTCAGACAATTTTGGTTTGCGTCCACTTTAGTGATCTGGGGTTTGATCTTGCCTCTACCCATTACATATCCTAGGTACTTTTGCACAGTATTGTGTATATATTGTATATACACATTCTATAGATATAGTTCACACTGCAATTATTCTTTTAGCAGAGTTTCTGCTTATATGTAAATTTGGCTTATAACAAGCTATACATGGAAAAATATACTGCTACAGTTACATACCTATGTTGTAGGCAAAACATGGCAGTTTTTGCTGGTAGGCACTGGATTATATTCACAAGGTTACCTTGCAGCTTTCTAGGTGATCCATCTTAACCCGCAGAAAGAGTTATTTTTTATGCAGCATGTGCCAATATTTCCCCTCCATTTTGAATATGTGGGGTATTCAGCAAGTACATTTTTAGACCTTAGCTTAGCACTAGTAGAGTTCAGGATAGTTGAGCTAATTTAAGGAATATTCACACATTGTGGTCAAATTGTTCTTTATACAAAAAACTGAGATATGACTTTACTGTCTGAAATATTTCTTAAAAGACAAATATATTCTATTAAATATTAGAGATGAGTTGATTGACACGCAGAGGATCAAATTTGAGTTGAATTTCCTTAAATTCTTATATAGGAAAGATGTGTATCTTCGTACCGTGTTAGCCAGTAGATAGAAAAATATTTAGACTTGAGTGTCCTCAGTGGTTGATACCTTTTAATGGCTAACTGAAAAGATGGTAACAAATTGCAAGCTTTCGAGACTACTCAGGTCTCTTCATCAGGCAAAGACTAAAACAAAAACTGAAGAATCACATATTTATATACACAACAGGACACAGGAATAGTGCAATAGGTAACACAAGTGACGTGAAGCAGAACTGTCATTATGGCAGAGGGATGAACATAAATATTGGAACAGTTCATAGATAAGTAGAGAAAGTTTTATTGCCCTCTGATTGGGGTCTAGTGTTGTGTTTTGATGCCCCTAGAAGGTCAGAGACACAGATTCCTTAATTGATATAGAATTCATGGATTCATGTCATTCTATATCAATTAAGGAATCTGTGTCTCTGACCTTCTAGGGGCATCAAAACACAACACCAGACCCCAATCAGAGGGCAATAAAACTTTCTCTCCTTATCTATGAACTGTTCCAATATTTATGTTCATCCCTCTGCCATAATGACAGTTCTGCTTCACGTCACTTGTGTTACCTATTGCACTATTCCTGTGTCCTGTTGTGTATATAAATATGTGATTCTTCAGTTTTTGCTTTAGTCTTTGCCTGATGAAGAGACCTGAGTAGTCTCGAAAGCTTGCAATTTGTTACCATCTTTTCAGTTAGCCATTAAAAGGTATCAACCACTGAGGACTCTCAAGTCTAAATATTTTTCTTAAATTCTTAGTTTCACATGAACTCAAACATTTTCAGATTTCGATTAATAGTTCACATAGAAAAAAAACTTGCTCGGAACTGTTTCTTACATGCTGAAGCGAATATTTTACACGCTGCAAATCAAATATTTTGGGAAAATGTAGCTATCAGCAAATATGAATTTCAAAAGATCCGTTCATCTCCATTTAATACCTAATGATCCTAATGACACTACCAATTGACTGGTCATTAACTATGACAGGGATTATCTTTTTGTTTTCTAAGATATATAATAATCTTCGGAATCCTGACGAAGTGAAATGGAATCATGTTTCCATGTGCATCATGAATGGTGGTGGAGTAAGAGCATCGATTGATGAGAGATCCAGTAATGGTATGTGTGAACAATATGTCCATACACCAGATGCATATACATGAAAGTAC
This sequence comes from Oophaga pumilio, assembly GCA_009801035.1. Taxonomy (NCBI): domain Eukaryota; kingdom Metazoa; phylum Chordata; class Amphibia; order Anura; family Dendrobatidae; genus Oophaga; species Oophaga pumilio. Next base: position 12,909 of record VIAB01006023.1, read on the forward strand.
TATTCTTCCTTTGACACTTTAAGATAAATAGAGTGGCAATGATAACGTAAGATATATGGGCCGGACACAGATCCCCTTGAGAATCTGCGTACAGAGCTTATTTTAAATGAAAGGGGGCATTACCAGTGTGAGACATGTAGTTCAGAAGAGCAGACTCAGTCATTACATGTCTGACATTAGTAAAGTCCCCTTTCAGCTAAAATAAGTTAATGAGACAGATTATCAGGGAGATCAGTGTCCATACCATAGATCTTAACAGCTCATTTACATATAACAAAAACGTGAATTTCAATGAAACAAGACATCGGATCTCAGATATCAAGGTATCATTTTATTCAGCTTTCAGTGACCTACATGCCCATATGGATATCCATACAGAATCCCTTTAACCTGACAAGTGATATAATTCTAACTATATATGTAGTCTTTTATATGTATCAATACTATCTTGTGTGTTTAGCTGATTGCCATGTGTCTGGGGTGCACATATTTTTACCATCAACAATCATGTTTAGTTTCCAATAAACAATTGTTTCATGCAGTCAATCCACCAAGTTGGGAAAGATGGCTATGTAGATGATGCCTGAGGTGAAAAGTAGAATAGGGACTGTTGTAGTAATGGATTATCTTCCTTTGAAAAGGTGCTACAATCTGAAAAATCAGGGTTGCGATGTAAAGCCTTGGGCAAAGAATGGTTCCTCTTAGTGATTAGCGAACATGCTTGGATAAGGTATGAATCACCGAGGCTTCATGTCTCGTGGCTGTTTAACAGGCACAACACATGCAGGGATTGCCTGTTTGTTAGGCAATTCTTGCATGTGTTGCACATGTCGAACAGCCGCGAGACTTGCAGCCGCGGGAACGCGAACACATTTTTCGAGCACACCGAAGACGCTCAGTTTGCACAGGAGCGTGCTCTGTTAACACCTTATCTGAGATTGTTTGTACATCACAAATTGGCACCAATTCATCAACTTTCAGTTATATCCTGAACAATTTTGGCGTGGTGAGCTTCTTTTTTTGGAAGGGACTCTACACTGTAATAGTGCAGTAAGTAGTGCTTGTATTCTTAGCCATATAAACGTGCTAGAACTGTACAAGCTGTTCAGACAAAAATCACAACACCATGGTAATGTATAGTGTGATTACATGCAGTTTTCTATAAGAATATCAATTGTTTGACATTCAGTTGATTAAAATCATTATTTAAGCAGCATTGTTTATTAGGTATAATATCTACATGCATTTTGTTGTTTGAAGCTAGTGCTTTCAAATTTTGTGTTTTGACTTATTTGTGTAAGTCTTTCTGGTAGGCATACTGGACCCGAGCACTAAATGACTGTTCCCTTTTCCATCCAGCTGAACTTTCTGCCAACATTTTTATTTTAGAAAACTTTTTATCTGTTACCGCCTGTTCTAAAATGTCATTTCACATCAGACTAGAACTGTTTATTTGTATTCATTGCTAATAATTTGCTTTCCATTCATTTAAAACCCTGTTGAAACTTTCATGGTCATTGCACCCTATTTTTAGTTATGCCTATGTAATGTTGTAATGTAGACCATGTCTCGAGCCAGACAGATCCGTTGGCAAGCAAATCAGCACTGAAGTCATAGAGTATATATTGTCTGACTGAGTCTTAGACATAGGCATGAAAACAAGTGCAAAATAAAATCAATGTACTGCATTTCAATTTTCATTATATACAAGTGCTTCTCAAAAATTAGAATATCATCAAAAAAGTTAATTTATTTCAATTCTTCAATACAAAAAGTGAAACTCATATACACTGCTCAAAAAAATAAAGGGAACACTCAAATAACACATCCTAGATCTAAATGAATGAAATATTCTCATTGAATACTTTGTTCTGTACAAAGTTGAATATGCTGTCAGCATAATCACACAAAAATCATCAATGGAAATCAAATTTTTGAACTAATGGAGGACTGGATTTGGAGTGACCCCCAAATTGAAAGTGGAAATAAGTCTAAATGAAAATCAAAACAAGACAAAATTAAAGTGGAAACAAGTCAAAATGATGCTCAGCATTGTGTGTGGCCTCCACGTTCCTGTATGACCTCCCTACAATGCCTGGGCATGCTCCTGATGAGGTTGCGGATGTTCTCCCAAGGGATCTCCTCCCAGATCTGGACTAAAGCATCCGTCAACTCCTGAACAGTCTGGGGTGCAACGTGACATTGGTGGATGGAGCAACACATGCTGTCCCAGATGAGCTCAATCGGATTCAGGTCTGGGGAACGGGCAGGCCAGTCCATAGCTTCAATGCCTTCATCTTGCAGGAACTGCTGACACACTCCAGACACATGAGGTCTGGCATTGTCCTGCATTAGGAGGAACCCAGGGCCAACCGCACCAGCATATGGTCTCACAAGGGGTCTGAGGATCTCATCTCGGTACCTAATGGCAGTCAGGCTACCTCTGGCGAGCACATGGAGGGCTGTGCGGCCCTCCAGAGAAATGCCACCCCACACCATTACTGACCCACTGCCAAACCAGTCATGCTAAAGGGTGTTACAGGCAGCAGATCGCTCTCCACAGAGTCTCCAGACTCTGTCACATCTGTCACATGTGCTGAGTGTGAACCTGCTCTCATCTGTGAAGCACACAGGGGGCCAGTGGTGAATTTGCCAATCCTGGTGTTCTCTGGCAAATGCCCATGTTTCTGCATGGTGTTGGGCTGTGAGCACAACCCCCATCTGTGGACGTTTGGCGCTCAGGTCACCCTCATGGAATCGGTTTCTAACCGTTTGTGCAGACACAAGCACATTTGTGGCCTTATGGAGGTAATTTTGCAGGGCTCTGGCAGTGCTCCTCCTGTTCCTCCTTGCACAAAGGCAGAGGTATCGGTCCTGATGCTAGGTTGTTGCCCCCTCCAAGTCTCCTGGTGTACTGGCCTGTCTCCTGGTAGCACCTCCATCCTCTGGACACTACGCTGACAGACACAGCTACCCTTCTTGCCACAGCTTGCACCAATGTGCCATCCTGGATAAGCTGCACTACCCGAGCAACTTCTGTGGGTTGTAGACACTGCCTGTTGTAGACACTGCTACTGTACAGTACCTCTAAAGATGAGAGCAATGATAAAATGCAAAAGGGACCAAAGCAACAGCCAAAAAGGATGAGAAAAGAGAAATGGTCTGTGATCCCCACCTGCAGAACCACTCCTTTATAGGGGGTGTCTTCCTAATTGCCGATCATTTCTACCTGTTGTCTGTTCCATTTGCACAACAGCAGGAAAAATTGATTCACAATCGGTGTTGCTACAAAACTGGACAGGTTGATTTCACAGTAGTGTAATTGACTTGGAGTTATATTGTGTTGTTTAAGTGTTCCCTTTATTTTTTTGAGCAATGTATAATATACTGTGAACGAAATAATTATTTGATCCCTTGCTGATTTTGTAAGTTTGCCCACTGACAAAGACATGAACAGTCTATAATTTTAAGGGTAGGTTAATTTTAACATTGAGAGATAGCATATCAAAAATAAAATCCAGAAAATCACACTATATAAATGAAATAAATGTATTTGCATTTTGCAGTGAGAAATAATTATTTGATCCCCTACCAACCATTAAGAGTTCTGGCTCCTACAGACCAGTTAAAAGCTCCTAATCAACTCGTTACCTGCATTAAAAACAGCTGTCTTACATAGTCAACTTTAAAAAAGACTCCTATCCACAGACTCAATAAATCAATCAGACTCTAACCTCTACAACATGGGCAAGACCAAAGAGCTTTCTAAGGATGTCAGGGACAAAATCATAGACCTGCAAAATAATAATAATAATAATAATAATAATAAATAATAATAATAACTTTATTTTATATAGCGCTAACATATTCCGCAGTGCTTTACAGTTTTGCACACATTATCATCGCTGTCCCCAATAAAGCTCACATTCTAAATTCCCTATCAATATGTCTTTGGAATGTGGGAGGAAACCGGAGTACCTGGAGGAAACCCACGCAAACACGGGGAGAACATACAAACTCCTTGCAGATGTAGTCCCTGGTGGGATTTGAACCCAGGACTCCAGCGCTGCAGTGCTGCCCTGTACAAAGCTGGAATGGGCTTCAAAACCATACATAATTGGTGCAATAGTAAGAAAATGGAAGAAATACAAAATGACTGTCAATCAACATTGATCTGGGGCACCATGCAAAATCTCACCTCGTGGGCTATTCTTGATCATATGAGGAAGGTGAGCGATCAGCTTAAAACTACAGTGGGGCAACTTGTTAATGATCTTAAGCCAGCTTGGACCCCAGTCACCAAGAAAACCACTGGTAACTCATTACGCAGTAAAGGTTTAAAATCCTGCAGTGCACGCAAAGTCCCCCTGCTCAAGAAGGCACATATGCAGGCTTATCTGAAGTTTATCAATGAACACCTTGATGTTTCTGTGAGCGATTGGGAGAAGGTGCTGTGGCCAGATGAGACAAAAATTGAGCTCTTTGTCATTAACTCAACTCGCCATGTTTGGAGGAAGAGAAATGCTGCCTATGACCCAAAGAACACCATCCCCACTGTCAAGCATGGAGGTAGAAACATTATGTTTTGGGGGTGTTTCTCTGCTAATGGCACAGGGCTACTTCACCACATCAATGAGAGAATGGATGGAGCCATGTACCATAAAATCTTGAGTGACAACTTCTTTCCCTCCACCAGAACATTAAAAGTGGGTCATGGCTGGGTCTTCCAGCAAGACAATGACCCAAAACATACAGCCAAGGCAACAAAGGAGTGGCTCAAAAAGAAGCACAATAAGGTCATGTAGTGGCCTAGCCAGTCTCCAGACCTTAATCTCATAGAAAACTTATGAAGGGAGTTGAAGTTCCGAGTTGCCAAGCGACAGCCTTAAAATCTTAATGATTTAGAGATGATCTGCAAAGAGGAGTGGACCAAAATTCCTCCTAATATGCGCGCAAACCTCATCAACTACAAAAAACGTCTGACTGCTGTGTTTGCCAACAAGGGTCTTGTCACAAAGTATTACTGTAAGTCTTGTTTGCCAGAGGGATCAAATACTTATTGCTCATTGCAAAATGCAAATAAATTTATATAATTTATACAATTTGATTTTTTTGAATTTTATTTTTGATATTCTCTTAATGTTAAAATTAACCTACTCTTAAAATTATAGACTGTTCATGTCTTTGTCAGTGGGCAAACTTACAAAATCAGCAAGGGATCATATAATTATTTCCTTCTCTGTAGAGTCATTACTAGTGTTGAGCGATACGATACTGCAAGTAT
>VIAB01006023.1:28248-41972 GCA_009801035.1 Oophaga pumilio
CTTCTGCTCAGAATTCATTTCCAAAACATTCACAACAGAGAAGGTCATATGGTCAGATGAGGCAAAAATAGGACTTCCACGCCCAGATAAAATCCTTGAGGGATCTACTTTCCAAAATGGGGTCAGTTGTGGGGGTTTTCCACTGTTTAGTCACACCAGGGGCTCTCCAAACATGACATGATACCATACACAATTCCATCAAAGTCTGTGTTCCAAAATATAATTTCTTCCTTTCTGAGCTCTGCCTTGCACCCAAACAGTAGTCTCCACCCACATATGGGGTATCAGCATACTCAGGAAAAATTTCACAACAAATTATATGGTGCAATTTCTCCTGTTACCCTTATGAAAATGCTAATTTTTGAGCTAAAGAACATTTTTGTGGGAAAAATGTGATTTCCTTATTTTCACAGCTCAATGTTATAAACTTCTGAGAAGCACCTGGGGGTTCAAGGTGCTCACCATACATCTAGATAAGTTTCCTGAGGGGTCTAGTTTAAAAAATAGTGTCATTTCTGGTAGTTTTTCACTTTTAAGCACATCAGGGGCTCTCCAAATGAGACATGGCATCCGCTAATTATTTCAGCAAATTTTGCTTTCAAAAAGCCAAATGGCGCTCCTTCCAAGCCCTGCTGTGCGCCAAACAATAGTTTTCCTCTACATATTGGGTATCCGCATACTGAGAAATTGTGCAACAAATTATGTGGTGCAATTTTCCTGTTACCCTGTGAAAATGCAAAATTTGGGGCTAAAATACATTTTTGTGGGAAAATTTATTTTTTATTTTCACAGCTCAATGTTATAAACTTCTATGAAGCACCTGAGGATTCAAGGTGCTTACCACACATCTAGATAAGTTCCCTGAGGGGTATAGATTCCAAAATGGTGTCAATTGGGGGAGGTTCCACTGTTTAGACACAACAGGGGCTCTCCAAACGCAACATTACATCTGCTAATTATTTCTGCAAATTTTACATTGAAATGGTACTTCTTTCCCTTCCAAGCTCTGCCGTGTGCCCAAACAGTGGTTTTCCCCCACATATGGGGTATCGTCATGCTCAGAAGCAATCGTACAACAAATTTTGTGGTCCATTTTTTTGTGTTATCCCAGTAAAAATAAAAAAAATTGGGTCTAAAGTAAAATATTTCTGACAAAAAGTTAAATGTTAATTTTTTCCTTCTACTTTCCAAAAATTCCTGTGAAGCATCTGAAGGGTTAATAAACTTCTTGAATGTGGTTTTGAGCAACTTGAGGGGTGCAGTTTATAGAATCGTGTCACATGCATATATTTATATTTACAAAATAACTAGTCCTCTTTAATGGTGTACACTGTCTTGTGCAGTAGGTCAATTTTTATGAAGAAATGCTATAATGCCTCATTCAATCTGAGTTTAATCAGTGTTTGATCAGTGTCAGTTTTTACCATCAGTGTTTTTCACATATAAAATTACAAAGATTCTGCTATCTTTTGCAATATTAATTGCAAACAGCATACAGACTACACACTGATACCATCCATTGACGGTCAGTGATTTTCATGGACCCATGAACTTGTTTTGGTATTTTTCATACAAATGATGACTCTTGTGGAAATAATCTTATGTTCTCTCATTCACAGGGAGTATAACTCTGGAAGACTTGTTATCTGTGTTACCATTTGGGGGTACTTTTGATCTAATTGAAATTAAAGGATCAACTCTTAAAAAAGCATTTGAGCACAGTGTGCATCGTTATGGGGCCAGTACTGGAGAATTTTTGCAAGTTGGTGGTATGTTGAATTTCTCATTTTCTAAGTCATTCCTATGCAATTTTTTACAAAATCATTCCTGTTCCAGTCGAACTGAAAAATGTATGTAATAACTTTAGTACCAGATGGTTTATTCCTCTTCATTACCAAGCTTACGTTTGGATTAACATATTCAGGGAACCTATTTTTTTTGCAGGATGAGCTTTCATATTCAATTATATTTGTTGGTACATATAAATTAACGTATGAGCTTTTTGGGAAAAAGACCATCATTCACCACATATTACATCATGATGAAGAGGCTGTAGGTCTGAATAAAGCATATTTTTTACTTTCTTATTTCTGATATCTGTTTCAGGGATATTAGCTTGTAAATTTTATATACTAATTTTCACTAAAACCAAGGGGGCATTAGTAGAGATTCTTCACTGGGCTTGATAACTTTTCCCCTGCATGACATTGACCAATCAAAAGCAAGAGGCAACGTGCAGGAGAAAAAATAAAATGTCCCCAGAGAATGTCAGAATCTGCTTTTTTCTGTGATATGGTGAGACTGATGTGCAGGTGGCAGGTCACACAGACCTTCTTGCTGGCGATTACTGTGTAGAGGGATGAGAGCAGAGCAGTGTGTCACTGCTAACAAAAACCGCACTATCCCATCCCAGGTATTGAGGAATAAGGCCCTTTACCAGTAATTGATACAAAGCAGTGTATGTGACAAGCACTGAAGCAAACTATGCCTTTCATCTCACAACATGACAGTGCTATGAGATAAGAGTAGTGTGTGAACTGTGCTTGCCACTTACTACTTGTTCTGCATCATTTCCAGGTACTGATGCATTATCACCAATACCTGGACTTTATGCAGCACACTGACCTGTGGTGATAAATATTTATTTTTTATTAAATTTGCAAAAATGTCTACATTTCTGTTTTTTTCAGACAAGATGGGGTGCAGAGTGTATATTAATGAGAAAAAAAATTAACTTTTTTGAATTTACCAAATGGCTGAAATGAAACAAAGAGTGAAAAATTTAAAGGGGTCTGAATACTTTCCGTACCCACTGTATTCCTTCCTTTTCCGTTGCAGGAATTAAAGTGGTTTATAATTTAAATAAAAAATCTGGAGAAAGAGTTGTCACATTACAAGTTCTGTGCACCAAATGTCGGGTACCAAAATATATTCCAGTGGAAATGGATGAAGTCTACAAAGTTGTTCTTCCGGCTTTCCTTGCTGATGGGGGAGATGGTTTTAGTATGCTGAAAAATGAGACATTGAAACATGATAGTGGTAAGTTGTGCACAATTGCTTCATGCCTTTAAAAAGTTAATTAAATAGTATTACAACTATGTTGTGAAAACATTAATACATTACATTTTTTTCCATTGCAGCCAAAATCTGCCATATCCCTCTTTAGCCTATTAAATGTAATCTGCTTCAGGTTTGGCATCTTGAGTTTTTAGTATTTCTGTACTGCTTATCAAGTAATTACAGACAACCAACATGTTTTATTGACACATTGGAAAACCATAATAAACCATTAGGATTGTAAGTGATATATGTATGTAGCGCACACCTCTGATATGAAGACATTATCTGCATTCACTATGAACTGTAAAATATTTATAACTGCAGTCATAAGACTAACCTTATATTAAAACTGTTATTTACCGCTCAGTGCTACATCAGAATTTCTGTCAAAATCCATCAAGAAATTCCAGGTTAGGCGACATGTCAAGGAGACATGTCCGTTTTTTACCAGCAACACATATGACAAGAGCTAATACAAGTCTATGGATCCGTGTAAAACCTGTACAGCACATGGATGGCATCCGTCTGTCATCCACATGCCATATGTGTGATGTATGTGTTTCAACATTTCAAAGTATAGGAGAAACATTGTAATTTCTTTTTCTTTTGCCATACCGGAAAAACACTGATGACACACTAGTGACATATTGATCCAAAACACTGATTATACTGGTACTGTGTGAAAGAGGACTTAGTCGGTAAAACTAGCGCACTTTTTTGTCCTGCTCTAAAAAAGACTTGAGGAGTTTGATTTTTTTGAAGCTGACTAAACTGATACAGTACAAGTCCTCTTTTTTTGAAGAGGCAATTTGCATATAAACTGATACAGATATTTTTGACAGAGATTATTATCCTTTTAATGTCTTCATATCAGAATCATGGGCTGCAGACATCTATCACTTCATTCAAGTAGATGGCTCAGTCTTGGAACTATTGGAATTCTCTTCAGCACACAGTTTTTCGAGGATTCCAACAGAAACAGAGTGTTTGATGGAGATCACTTCATTAATGTAAAGCTAGCCTGATTTGTAAAGGTTTCTTCAGCTTCCAAAGAAAATGACAGACACAGTAAAAACATTTTATAGATGAGGGAAAAACTTTACATATTTTTACAAACTGTCCAAAATTTTTTGGATAGTTGACCATCTGATCTACAATTAGATTGGCGGTAAACTTGGGTTTTTATGGCCTGCTAGACAAGGGTTGAATCTTGCGTGTAATATAGCTTATGTTAGATTTTCAAACTTAGTATGTGTTCTTATCCAACAAAAGATTCTCAAAATTAGGAACCTACAGTATGTTGCTTACAGACTGCAAAGCAAGGGGGCACTGATTTCCATTTATTCCTGCAAGTGCCTACAATTTTTGTCACAGTTGCCAAACCTGGACTGACCAACTGCCCACATTTTGCTATTTGGCAATTATAAAGATGAATGAAGTGATACTATTCTATAGTTAAAAAAAACTACACTTAGCTCTAGAGATGATTGAGTCGATTTGATGCAAATCAAATTCAAATAAAATTTTATGAAATTCGGAGGTCCTTGCGAGTTTGAACAATTTCTGATTTGAATGGTGCAAATCGCCCAGAACAATGCCCTCCAACTTTGTACCATGTGCAGAAGATTGCATCAGTCACAGAAGGCTGAATTGATCTCAATCGCAATCATATGGACTTCCCCATAATGCCTTGCAGATATCACATCACGAGATCAATCAGAAGTGACTATAATAGCCTGTATAATAGCTTATGCAGGGAATGCAGCAGCCATTTTATGTTGATTTAAAATTGTGAGAGGTCATCAGAGCTCACAGCTAGGCAATAGAAATAGGAAGATAAAACCCTCCTGAACAGTTACTCCAGACAGTAATGTGTTACAGTCTAACAGTGAAAAAGATAGAAGTATAATAAATAATATATGTGAATAATAAAGAGATTCAATTTACATGGGGGTGGGGGTGGGGTGAAATAGGAGAGGTGCCAGCAGCAGAACCAGATTCAGAGTGATTGATCAGTGACATGGCATCTGTCTGAGATGGTTGAATTTTGATAAAAAAATAGCCATAAAAATATTATAAAATGTATATATTTTGTGCATGTTTGTTTTTGCACATCTGTTTCTAATCTATTTTGACAACTGTACACACCACAACTATACCCAATTTTGCTTTCTTTATGTGTACCTACCTAGCATTTCTTGTTATGTCCTTTTTGGCAAGGGTTAAATAATTGGAGTTGAAAAGAGTATCAAAATATTGTACAAAATGTACGGCAAAAGAAAAACTGGCAATGGGTTTGTGTAAACACAAAAAAAAAACATGACTAAAGGGTATGCCACACTAAACAATCCCGCTAGCGATCTCGTTAACATCGCATACTAATGAGATCGCTAGCGGGATCGTTTTAATATCGCTAGTAGTGGCCTAATTTAGCGATGTCGTTAAGGACGCTATCGCGGTTAGCGATCTCCTTAACGACTTTAGCGGTACTTTTGTACCGCTAAATCGCTAAAAAAAGGTGCCACACTCAGCGATATATACTTACCCAACGGGACGCCAGCGGGACGCCGATGATAAAAATAGGGTCCGGAACGATCGCTGTGATGAACGAGATCACAGCAGGGGCCACGTCGCTGGTAGATGCCGCACACAACAACATCGCTAACGGGATCGCTAAATAGTGACGTTTTTTAGCGATCCCGTTAGCGATGTTGTTTAGTGTGGCATACCCTTAAGAATGTGAGAACCACAAACAGCAGCACCTGTACCACTGGTATTAGCCGTTCATGCAGTAATACTACCAAATGCATGCCACAATTAGCTTCTTTTGCCTCTGGCAAGCATATTAGTGGGAAGGAAGTGGAAAGCGTTATGGAATATATGGCACATCACTTATCTCAGCAACTGCAGGATGTTTTCCTCTGTTAGTGACACCATCAGTATGAGTTCTGCAAAGAACAGTCGGTCTCATAAAAAATTACTAATAAGGATAATTTTTGGGCTTTTTTTATTTTAAAAAGTATGAAAAAATTGACTGTTGGTTACTGCCATTTACCATACATTTCTTCATTTCTTTAGTACAGTCACATTAATATTACTAAGGCTGTGTTTGTGTTAAAGAGTTAAAAAGGAGTTGAGTACATTCTTAGGAAACCATAGAGCGTTACACGTATTTTATGGACACTTGGAGGCTTTATACCATTGTAATTTGCGGTCACACAATTAATTGCTAATCAAATTTTTTTATTATTACACGAACTCAACAAATTTAAAATTTGAAAAGATTCAGTCAGCTCTACTTACCTCTTATCTACTTGTAATCAAGCCCTACCAGGTTTTATAAACTCCTGGTTGGTGGTATGGAGAGGTGGTTGGTCAGTGTTCTCAATCAGTGGCTTCAAAGATAAATGTGACTTTCTGGAACTCTATGGATATGTTTCAAATGGAACAATGGTTGTAGTACTGCTTAAGGCTACTTTCACACTGGCGTTTTATCGCGCAGCGCATCGTGCGCTATCGGTCACAAGCGCAATGTTCCCCTATTTTTAACATGGTGGGCGCAGGGTCTAGCGCTTGCAAGGGTTCATCAGCGTTTGTTGTGCGCTGCGCATTTTCCCGGTGTGCGCCCAGACGCGCTAGACGCTACATTTTGCTTTTTTTTTCCGCCCAACCACTTTAAAAAAGCGTGTGCGCACGTGATTTTTGAGTAAATAATATCTAGACACTTGTTGAAACCACCCCCTACACAAGCAACATTGTTTGTGAGGAGTGTAGATAAAAAGGTGTCTGCAGTGCCAGACAGACCACTTCAGACTGCCTGGAGACACTGCCTGGAGACACAGCCTGGAGATACAGCCTGGAGATACAGCCTGGAAGACCCCTACTAGACTGCCTGGAGATACAGCCTGGAGATACAGCCTGGAAGTCATCGAGTTCAAAGTTTGGGTGCTCTTTAGCCATAACAAAATTATGTAGAACCACACAGGCCTTCACGACTTCATCCACTGTTTCCAGTTTCAGATGAATGGCTGTGCCGAGAATTTGCCATCTGGAAACAAGTATACCGAAGGCACACTCTGGCCCTGCTCAGCCTGTAATTAAATATTTTTTGTTGTGGTCCAAGTCCCGGCTGGAGTAGGGTTTGAGCAGGTGTTGGCATATCTGGAATGCCTCATCCCCAACCATGACAAATGGCTGTGGCGGACCTTTAGTGTTGGGAAGAGGCCGTGGCATGGGGAAATTGAACTGGTTGCCATACAATCTCCGGCCCATGTCCGAGTTCTTAAAAGCCTGTGAGTCATTCCCACAGCCAAATGCCCCAATGTCCACTGCAATAAACATACAGTCTGCATCCGCAATGGCCATGAGAACTGTAGAGAAGTACTTTTTGTAGTTGTAGTACTCCGAGCCTGTTCTTTTGGGTTTGATTATCCGGATGTGTTTCCCATGAACCGCTCCCAAACAGTTGGGGAAATTGCAGATTGTCCAGAATTTTTCTGCTATTTCAATCCACTTTTCGGTGGTGGGCAGGGGCATAAAATCTGGACAAAGAACATTCCATAATGCCGGGCAGGTGTCCTGACAAGGTGGAGATTCCAATCCGGTACTGGAAGTGGAGTGAAGGGAGGCTCTCTCCAGTAGCCAGGAATCTGAGAAAGAACAAAAAAATATATTATTGTATATGTTTTTTAAAACATTTAAAGAACAAAAAAAATATTAGTACATGGCATTAAAATAATTCTGCAGGTCTTTGTTTACTACATGGCAGAACAATAATTCTGGCAGCTTTGGAATAGTACATGGCAGAACAAATAAAATTATGCAGGCATTGGTTTAGCAATACTACATACCGTAATGTCACCAGGAGCCTTTCCTCCGGAGGAATCGCACGACGGAGCTGTGTGTCCTGTCTCCGGATGAATTCTTGGACACGAGCAAGCAAATCCCTGAAGGCTTCTTGGGACATCCGGGTACAGTTAGTAAATTTCTCGGAGTTTGCCTGGAGCTCACTATAGAAGGTGTGGTACGCTCCACGGCTCTCCCGGAGTTCAACAATCGGATATACCCACAAACGCCGCCGCTGCTGTCTTCGCTGTCTCTATTTCTTCCTTTCTTCATGGCAAGCAACTGCATAAGCCTGAGCCATCGCGATGTCCAGATCCAAGTTAAAGTGAAAACTCTTCCAGCACAGATACTTGTTCTCAAAGGCAAATGCAAGCAAATGTGAAGAATTCGGCTGTAAACAGGCTCTATATAAAGATTTCCCGTAACACACGCCCACTGGTGTCCCATTGGTGGAGTCTGTTGCAAGAATTTTTCAAGGATTTTCCTCCTGTGAAATGTGACACGTAGACAACTCATGCGCCGAAAAACGCAAACGCATGCAAAAATGCTTGAAATCGCATACAAACGCTGCGTTTTTTTGTCGTAATGCGCACGCTGATGCGATAAAATATTGCAGCGTTTACAAGCGTTTGCACGCGTTTTTTAATGTGTTTGATGTGCGCTCGAAACGCAGCGCAAAAAGGCGCAAGTGTGAAAGTAGCCTGAGTAGGATAAAAACCATCTTACCAGCAGATAAAACTGGGATACGAGTCTTTGAACCTTTTAATGCCTACTGTGGTTCAATAACACTTGTCAAATTGAAAGTGTCTCACAATCTGGAAAAAATTTAAAGACTTCAGGATAGGATCATTTTATGTGTGTTGGCTGAAAATTTGGCAAGCAGTAAAATCATTTAGCTTGCTGCATATTACAGGATATTGTAGCTGAAACATGGGTAAGGTTGATGTTAGTGAATGTTAGTAATGTTAGTTGATGTTAGTGAATATCATTAGTAACTCAATATTCAGTTTTAGATTATTAAATCATGCTGTGCTCTTTAAATGTATAAGTTTGTACTCTTTGTTTTATTCTTGTTTGCTTTTTTGTAGGTGATCTTGATGTAGCAGTGGTTGGGAATTATATTCATAGAATGTTACGAATTTACCCTGCAGTGGAAGGGAGGATTCAATTTTCAGATGAAGATTCTCCTAATTCTTCTTCAGCCATCATTGAAATGAACTTTTCCATGGTTTCTTTGTTGCCTTTAATTGTGCTGATATTTAAAATACTCTGAATAACATCAAAGATGTGAAACAAAGATTTATTCTAAATATTAAATATAATTTTGATCTGGGTTTTTTTTCTAGCAGAAAGTGAATATAATGATGCAAACCATGCCATACCTTTTTTTTTTTTATAACTGTAGTATCTAGACATTTCACATGTTCCTATGCTCCAGCTTTTGCAGCATGCTGGAAAATTCTCTCTCTCCTTCCCTGATACGCCGAACATTGCAACCGACTTCCGCAAGAAGTCCGTGCTTGGTGTTTAGTATCGGACACTAACTGTCCGGTACGAACCTGGAACATTTAAGTTCAGGTTCACTCATTTCTAGAAGTCAGTACGTATACAAAGTAATTATAAAGTACAGCCAAAAAACCACAAGTGTGAAAAAAGTAATTTACAAAACTGCTACAAGAGGTTTAAAAAGGAACCTAGGAAGTTGAGTTAAATATAAGTTTACAGTAAGGAGCAGCCATGTTTTGCTTAAAGCCCATATAGCATGATGATATTGAGGTAGAATAATTATTAATCAGCAGAAAATCTACTAATAGAGGTGACTAGATTAGGCAGAAAATCATAGCAAAGAGGAGACTTCCTAATTTAAATACAAAACAGAAATACAAACCTGTAGATTGAACAAAGATAACAGGCTTTTGACAATAATAAAAAAAATACTTTGTAGAACAAGTACAGCCTCCAAGAAAGGGGCACTTAATAGACCTTATTACAGTGATTATAAAAAGTTTAGAAACTGACACAAATTTTGGCTTTCACGAAGTTTGCTGCATTAGTTTTTATGGTGGTAGATGAATTGCAAAAAAGTACAGTAATTCTTTTCATGAAAAATTAATATAAAAAACCTAATTACACTGAGTTTCATCCTAAAACCATTCATGTGCAGTGTTGCTTTTCATTGGCGCACAAACAATTCTGCCTAAGAACACTGTAATTAATAAAAAATGGTATTAAAACATGCTCCAAGACCAACTTCTATTGACGATCCAGTATCACTGCAACGATCCAGGAGAAATTTGATGATGAACAATACTTTTTCTAGCATGATGGAGCACTATGTTACAAAGCAAAATATTTAAATTTTGGACCCATGGACAAGAAATTCCCAGATCTCAATCCAGATCTCATGGAGAACCTGTGATCAACCCTCAAAAAGCAGTGGACGAGCAAAAACACAGGAATTGTGATAAACTCCAACCACTGACTAGGCAAGAACGGGCTGTCATCAGTCAGGATTTGTCCCAGAATCTGAGATCCAGCATGTTAGGGAAAATGGTAGAACTCTTGAAAAATAATGAGCTAAAACTGTAAATTTTGAAGTCATTCATAAACTTGATGTATTTAACAATAAAAGGTAAAAAAAACTTATGAAATGTTTAGAATTTTACTTTAGTTGTCATTGAAACATCTGACTAAAGGATTAAAAAACACTGAAACAGCAAAGCTTTTTAAAAGCAAAATTTGTGTCACAACTATAGGCTACACTGGATAAGAAAAATGTAGGTTGGAGTTACCCATGTGATCGTTAACATAGTAAATTTTCATTTATGTCTTTTAAAAAAGTGTTTAGGTAAAGAACAACAAAACGTTTAACTTAAAGGCGAGTTTTCATCGCTAAAAGTTGATCTTAAAAGTTTTCTCCTGAGATAGAGAAAAAAAAAATAAACAAAGGAAATGTAATTCTAAATACATTTCTAAATACCTGTAACTAAGTAAATCACACTCACTTTATCTAAGGAAGCGATCACTTTGGAATTAAAATGGCCACCACCTTATCATACTGACTGAAACCTGTCATAGAATGTAAATAGGTCAAATGCCAGGAAGCTTTGCCCTTCCCTTCATGTGTTGGAAGATGTGCTCAGTGGATATTCTGATATTCTGCTGGAATTATCAGGGGTTCTGAGGTAAGAAGGGGCACTCACAATGCTGCCCACAATGTCTTTCTGATTAAATACTAGCGGCACCAGTAGTGCTGAGGTAAGAAGTGGCTGCTCACACTGCTGTCCACCGTGTCTTTCTGATCTGAAGCTTAAGATACCAGGGGTGCTGAGGTAATAAGAGGCCACTCTCATTGAGGTCCACGCTGTCTTTTTAATCCAATACTGGAGATGGCATGGATGCTGATGTAAGCATACTGTAGGCTGCTGATACTGCTGTCCACCCCATCTTCCTGAATGCTGAACTGCTTGCTATGAGCTTGAGATAACGTGACAATATGTGGTATATTAATGATCTGCCTTTCCCAGACTAGCTTCCTACTGCACATGCTAAAAGGCACCTGTTCTATTAACATTTTAGAACAAATTTCTGTCAGTGTACTAAGACAATGGTCATTTTAATGTACTATAGTAAAATGGGGAGAAAATATTAGATGTTGCCAGTCCTATTAAACTAATCTGATCAACTTCTGTGAAGAAGTTGAATTACAGTGCATGAATGAAGTATTTGATACAATAGAAAAACTGAACTTAATTTTAAGTACAGAAACCTTTGTTTGCAATTACAGGAGGTCAGACATTTCCTGTAGTTCCTGACCAAGTTTGTACACGCTTCAGCAGGGATTTTGGCCCACTTCTCCATACAGAACTTCTTCAGATCTTTCAGGTTTCATAGTAATCACTGAGCAACATTGAGATTCAGCTCCATCAAAATATTTTCTATTGGGTTCAGGTCTGGAGACTTTCTAGGCCACTCCAGTACCTTGAAATTCTTCTTACAAAGCCACTACGTAATTTCCCTAGCTGTGTGCTTCAGGTCCTTGTCATGCTGGAAGACCCAGCCTTGACCCATCTTCAATGCTCTTACTGAGGGAAGGAGGTTGTTGGCCAAAATCACAAAATGCATTACCCCATCCATCCTCCTTTCAATACTATGCAGTCGTCCTGTCCCCTTTGCATAAAAGCACCCCAAAGTATGATGTTTCCCCCCACTATGCTTCATGGTTGGGACGGTGTTCTTGGGGTTGTACTCCTCCGTCCTTATTCTTCCTCCAAACACAGTAAGTGGAGTTGATACCAAAAAGTTCTATTTTGGTCTCATCTGACCACACAATCTTCTCCCATGCGTAATCTGGATCATCCATATGTTGATTGGTGAACTTCAAACAGGCCTGGACAAGTGCTTGGTTGAGCAGGTGGACCTTGCATGCCCTGCAGGATTTTAATCTATGATGCCGTAGTGTATTACCAATGGTAACGTTTGAGACTGTGGTCCCAGCTCTTTTCAGGTCACTGACCAGGTCCTCTCATGTAGTTCTGGAATGATTCCTGGCCTTTCTCAGAATCATCCTTACCCCACAATGCAAGATCTTGCATGGAGCCCCAGAACCAGGAAGATTGACAGTCATATAGTGTTTCTTCCATTTTCTAATAATTGTTGCCTTCTCACCAAGCTGCTTCCTATTGTTCCGCAGTCCATCCAGCCTTGTACAGGTCTACAATTTCTTCCCTGGTGTCCTTAGACAGTTCTTTTGTCATGGCTATGGTGGAGAGGTTGGAGTGTGATTGCTTGAGTGTGTGAACAGGTGTCTTTTATACAGGTAACAAGTTCAAACAAGTGCAATTAATAGAGGAAATGAGTGCAGAGTACTAGAGGTTCACTGACCGATTAGGACACATATCTTAAGGATATCAGGCACTGGCCTATTCTAAATGAAACTGAGACCCCGCAACCCAATACTTCCAAAGACTCATTCCTGATGCCCTTCCCCATAAACCTTAAATATGTAAAGGAGTTATCCCCTATCCCGGGAAAAACATGTTTCCAGTGTTAAATGGGTACAATTGACCTAAAGCATTTAGGTTCCTCATACTGCAGTCCCACCACCATCAATAACTTGGTCAAGGTCATGCCCTCCTGAATCAGATGGTAGCTAGGGCTGACTTGTGGTGGATATGTCGAAATGGTGACTTTTATCCAGTACTGCCAGTGGGATGAGAGGGTACATGTGTTATTGCTAAATTCCTGATACCACTCCAGATTGTGACTATAAATACAGATAAGCTCCACGAATATGCAAAGGAAAACCAAAGACATCAGTATTTCTACTCTTTTTGACCCTCGTGTATATAGACGCTATTGGAGTTTTAGGAGGAGTACCTGCCAGAGATCAAGTAGTAGCAGGATTAGAATCGCTATTCCCCATTGCTAAAGTGAATAAAAATGTGGACTGGATAAATGATATCTACTATGACCAACTGTTGGATGCAAACTCTGACCAGCATATGAATGTGGCACCCATATAGTTTTCTTGCTTGTTGTGGCTCGTGTGTGTCCATCCGATGGTGTGACAGGCAGACCGAACTGGAGAGTCTGGTGAAGTGATGTAGGAACGCTGGCTTCTTCTATTAGGGGAGGAGAATGTATCTGCGGGAGTCTGTAAAAGGGCTCTTCGGCTGGAAAAGCCATGCACTGCCACAAGAGAAGGGAACTGTGAGAGCAGGATTTATATTTATCTATCCAGACTCCATCTTGGATTCTTCTACATGCATCGCTTAAAGCCCCCATCACACTAAGCGAGATCACTAGCGAGATCGCTG
>VIAB01006023.1:92434-116095 GCA_009801035.1 Oophaga pumilio
TATCAGCTCGTTCACGGAACGACACAAGTCTGTACTCACTCACTACCTGTCTAGTCACTGACACTGCCGCAGGACTCAGGAGCCATCACTAGTCGGAGGAGCCTCAGCGAGCACCGGGAATCTGTGAAGTGGCAGGACCATCTCTCTTTCTCAAAGCTGCCTGCAGCCTGCACACAAAGCTTCTATCCTCTGCCGCCCACCTCTTCCAGTCTCCGCCTCATCACTTCCTCCCTGGATGCGGCACCAGTGAGAAGAGTCAGGGAGGGAGGGAGCTCTACTGGACTCCACCAATCCTGACCGTCTGGACTCTGAACTCAGTTTGATTGGCTGACGGCGGCGCGCAACTTGTCCAGATTCCTACTTTGAATATGTGATGCGTTCAAATTCCAATAGAAGCACATCTGCTGCTGTGAGTGTGAGTTGGCCCCCCGTCTCACCAGGGCCCCGGCACTTGCCTGGGTGTTGATGCCGGCCCTGGAAGACAGGGTGGCTGGCAAAGTGACTGGAAGAATTATCTGTTATCCATCTAACAAACTTTTCACACTGGTCTGGCTTCAAGAGTGGTGTTCTGTGCACTCCTACAAAGTGGGACAGGAAGCTAGGTCATAGAATCATAGCATGGTAGAGTTGGAAGGGACCTCCTGGATCATCTGGTCCAACCCCGTGCTCAAAGGTCGACATGATGTGTTTATTGTGCTCCCGCAGGAGTCACAGAGTGACCTTGCTCGCGACCTCTACGCTCACCATCAGCATCACGTCCATTTCCCTGTCCCTTACCACATGCCTTGTCCATTTTAAATTGCGTATGCTACATCCCTGATGAGAAAACTTTGCAGGATTGGTATCACAGAAAAATGTGCACACCTCAGATGGACTTATTACACTGCAGGAGCAATATAGCGATACTATTTCTAACCAATGAACTCTGCCGTTTTTATTTTGATGCACAACTGGCGCAGTAGAAATGGTGTATAATATTTACCTGCTAAAAAAACTGCAGGATTAGTATTGCAGGAAAATTTGCCCATTTCAGATGGACTTGTTACAGTGCAGGAGCAATATAACCATCCTATATATAACCAACTCTGGATTTTTTTCATTTTGATGCACAACTGTTGCAGTATAAATGCCGTATAATATTTCCCAGCTGAAAAAATGTTTCCAGGAATACCAATTGCAGGAAAAAGTGCCCACCTCAGATAGACTTCTTACACAGCAGGGGCAATATAGCGATGCTATTGATAACCAACCAAGTCTGGCTGTATGCTTTTGATGCATAACTGGTGCAGTATGAATGGCGTATAATATGTCCATGCTATAAAACTTAGCAGGATTAAGGCACTGTCACACTTAGGCCTCTTTCACACTTCAGTCGTGCGACGTCAGTCAAAATCCGTCAAAATGTGAAAAAAACGGATCTGCCATTTTTTTTTGGCGGATCCGTTTTTCTCCCATTGACTTGCATTAGTGACGGATTTTGACGGATGGTCGTCTGTTAGGTCCGTTTTTTGACGGATCCGCCAAAAATTGGCGTCCGTCATTTTAGAAAAACGTCCAATGCAATGTTTTTTTGGTACGCCAAAATGGCGGACTACGGTGGATCTGCCGCATCCGCCAGTTTGTATAATGGCAGCCTATGGGCGGCGGATCCGCTGGCATCCGTTTTTGACGGAATCCGCCCGCGGATCCGTCGCCTCCATAGAAAACCATTGAAAATGCAGACAACATTGTCCGGGGTCTCTCTCTCTCTCTCTCTCTCTCGACTTACATTTCCGGAATGAAATTTTCATCATTTCCGGGTGAAATCTTCTTGGCGGATCCGTCAGAAAACTGACCAGTTTTACATCCGTTTTTAACCTTTTCTGACGGATCTGCCATTTTCACACTTGGGCGGACGTCACACAACGGAAGTGTGAAAGAGGCCTTAGCGATCGCACCAGCGATCACGACAACGACACGACCTGGCGAGATCGCTGGTGCGATCGCTATGTGATCGCTAGTTAGATTCCAAACTCATCTCATCAGCAATCTGTATAACGACCTCTGCGGTCGGTGGGAAAACCTAGTCCCACCTGCGACGCTATTAAAGTCGTTCATAAAGGGTGTCACACTCAGCGATTCAGGCTCACCAGCGGGACACCAACGACCAAAAAACGGCTCAAAACGTTCATAAGCGATCAACGACATCTCAGGAGGGGCCAGATTGCTGCTACATGTCACACACAGCTGCGTCGCTAACGAGATCGCTACTGCACCATGAAATCGGTGACTCATCAGCGATCTCGTTAGCAATCTCGTTTAGTGTGACAGTACCTTTACTATCGCACCTTTGCCCACCTCAGATGGACTGGCTACAGTCTAGGTTGAATAGGGCTCTCACTAACTGCACTGTAGTGTAGTGTTGTGGTGAAGGAAATAAGACTAGTTGAGGCAGAAACAAGTAAACTTAAAGAAGTAAAGAGACTGTGTGAAAATGATCGGTGTTGAAAAGCAAACGTTTGTGAAGTTATGCACACTGTTATGATTTGGTAGCTGAGGAGAGGAGGCAAAAAAGGCAATACACCAGAGAGGTTGGAATCTATTGGATTGCAGTACCCTGACTAACCACCACAACTAAAGGCAGCCGTGGAGCGTACCTACGTTGGTCCTAGACGCCTCGTCACAGCCTGAGAAGCTAACTTCACCTAAAGATAGAAAGAGGAAAACTATCTGCCCCGGAGCAGATCCCCAAAGAACATAGGAAGCCCTCAAACATGTAATGGCGGTTAGACAAGAGGAAATACAGACACAGACAGAAAATAGTATGAGCAAACGTTGGGGCCCAATCTTCCTAGACAGAAAAGGATAGGAAGGTCACATACGGCAATCCAAAAAACCCTAAAAAAATACCAACACACTAATTGCAAAAACACCTGAGATCACACGACCTCTACCACCTAAATTAGTTCTCTGGTGTAACAAAACTAAGCCGCAGCCACTGAAAAACTGGAAAAGGCAAATGAACAAATAACTGGCTGAACTAAACTGAGAGGAGCACAAGCCCCCGGAGGGGACCTGGCAGACCCCCACAGAAGTGCAGGACAAAATGCAAAAAGCAAGCACAAAAAACTAAAAGAAGAAAAAGTCTTATCTGATAGCAGAAGATGCAGGCACGAAACAGCAAGCTTCAAAGTGAACCAGGAACAAAAGTTGAGACCAGAACAATTGATCACCGGCAACCTTTTATGGGAGGGAACCTCCCTTATATAAGACCAGTCAGTAACACCTGATCGCCAATCTTCACAATCTTCATTGAATAGTTAAGTACTGTTTGTAACCACCAGAGGGAGCTTCTGCTCAGAATTCATTTCTAGCACATTCACAACAGAACACGCTATCTATTGTACATAGTTCCCACCAAGTGGTTGTCTAGTAAAAGACTTTTGGATTGGTGGTCTCCCTCATTAAAGATTCCAATATCTGTTCCTGGCCAAAGTCAATGGTAGCATGCAGCCAGCAAGGGCATAGCGCCCTCATAGATTAAGACCACACACCCACACAGGACTCTCACCTTCATGTAATGTGCCACGGCATGAGACAAGTACCTTGCTCACGACTACCACCCCGTGGCAGGAAATAGGTGTAAATCACGCACATCCATGTGTTCTACATGCCCGTTGCTGTACATGTTTAGCATTAAAAAGTATAGGAGAAGCTTTGTAATTTTTTTTCTTCTTCTACCATACTGGAATAACACTGATGACATGCTGATGGTAAACTGATGACACACTGTTCCAAAACACTGATGACAACAGTACAGTTTTTTCTGATACTGTTTTTATACCGATGTGTGAAAAGGGCCTAACACACATTCCTTAATTAACAGGTCATATTTCAGCCTAGCCACAATAAAGCTGGCCACCAACTATAAGTGGGATTTCCATGGGATGGAAGTCTGATCAAAGAACTTGGCCTCCACCAATAAAAATGGCTAAGTCTCAAGTACCAACAAAGAGAAGCCTTAGATCCTTTCATATTGGAAGAGAAAATTACAGATGTTTTGATCCAAGTAGATCAGGCCTAAGATGATTCAAGATTTCAAGATAAATAAAAACAAAATCATATCATAATGATGATGATGATCCTACCAAGTCTGAATTCTCATGCCAGAAGTTTAATTCCTGCAGTAGCAAGATTATTAAACTTGTTTCATGTTTGGTCATAGACTATTACAAACTAAAGGGTGTGGGACATCACAGAAAAAGGCAACTCCCTACATTTCATCAAGTTTCCCACACAGGATTATTCTGATATACCTATTGAAAATGTCGCATTAAAGAATTCCTGACCAAAAAAATATTTTAACCTGTGCCTTATGAACATCGAAGAATAGTCTATCCAGGGCTGAAACCAAAATCTTCTGGTAGAAAGAGATAATGAGAATGGAAACAAATTCCACTACTGCCAGATTGTAGCTTAAAGAGTATCTGTTCTATTAATTTATGAAGAAAAAAAATTAAGACACATAAAAATAAGACACTTTAGTTTAACTTATTGGAGAAATCTGCTTCTGAGGAAGCAAAACAAAACGCAAATCGGGATGGAGGGACATGGAAGCTGCTTTGCATCTGCCACTCATTGCACTTTTATTTTAAATATAATGGCATTTAATACAAAGGTGTTACACATTGTGTAAGATATTGACATCAACTAATCTTTCTATGCCACTGAACTATGGTCAATAATGTATTCGGGTGAGCACTAGTGTCTTCATACCATTGTAATACACTATAAATTTTCCTATGCTGAGGTTGGCATGTCTATTTTCATGTCCCTCACCATGTGAGGCACCTTTTCAACTTTGTATGTTGAGCTACTTATTCTGTATTTTCATTAAATAAATATTTTGTCTTAATTTTGAGTCCTCACTGTGTTGGCCTGGCCAATTATGCATGATAGTCTAGGTAAGTTTATTTCTTATGTTTTTTCATTCAGTGACATGGTCATAGAAAACATTAAAATCCATAAATCAACTCCAGTGAGGGGGCATTCATCCCCTCCTCTCTATTTACAGAATTTCCAGTAGGAAATGGCTTACATGCTAAACCTCCTT
The DNA here is from genome assembly GCA_009801035.1 of Oophaga pumilio. Taxonomy (NCBI): domain Eukaryota; kingdom Metazoa; phylum Chordata; class Amphibia; order Anura; family Dendrobatidae; genus Oophaga; species Oophaga pumilio. Next base: position 97,527 of record VIAB01006023.1, read on the forward strand.
AATGTAGAATTGCATAATGCACATAGAGACGTGGGTAAATTACGTATAGCTAGGGGGTAAGGAGACCAATTAACCCCTTTACCTCCCGAGGGTGGTTTGCACATTAATGATGAGGCTAATTTTTACAATTCTGACCACTGTCCCTTTATGAGGCTTTAACTCTGGAACGCTTCAACGGATCTTAGTGATTCTGAGATTGTTTTTTCGTGACATGTTGTACTTCACAAATAGACAAAAAGAAGGACCAGCACATCTAAGCTAGTGTGAATAGGGGCCAACCAAAGAAAGCATACAAGTCAAAAAGATTAAGGTTTGCACCATAACTTATCAATAATGATAACTCTAGAGCATTGGAATTGCATTACTGCCAGAGAAAATGGGAGAAAAAATTGAAAAAAGCACTATATAGTGTATATATGAAATATGTTCTGCAAAAATTGCTATGAAGAAAGGAAGGTTATTAGTGCATAGATTGGCCAATATATGTGTGCCCAATTACCATGTCAAGGTGTCCGTCGTAAATTTGGTCCTTGTCCTGTAATGTAACCTCTCGGGCAAAAAGCCTACAATTTATGGGGCAGGAATGGACCAGCTAATCTGTTTAAAATCACCTGTGGCTATTGGGAGTGGGAGTGTACATGTCCAAAAGATTTGATACAAATAGACAAAAAGAAGGACCAGCACATCTAAGCTAGTGTGAATAGGCTCCAACCAAAGAAAGCATACAAGTCAAAAAGATTAAGGTTCGCACCATAACTTACCAAGAATGATAACTCTAGAGCATAGGAATTGCATTGCTGCCATAGAAAATGGGAGAAAAAAATGAAAAAGCACTATATTGTGTATATATGAAATATGTATCTCCAAAATTTGCTATGAAAAAAGGAAGGTTCTTAGAGCATAGATTGGCCATTATATGCCCAATTACCACGTTAAGGTATCCTTCGTAAATTGGGTCCCTCTCCTGTAATGTCACCTCTCTTGGGCAAAAAGCCTACAATTTATGGGGCATGAATGGACCAGCAAATCTGCTTAAAATCACCTCTGGCTATTGGGAGTGGGAGTGCACATGTCCAAAAGACATGTTTGTACCTCACGTTAGTGGTAAAATTTCTTCAATATAACTTGCATTTATTTGTGAAAGAAAAAAATTTGGCGAAAATCTTGAAAATTTTGCAATTTTCAAACTTTTAATTTTTATGCCCTTAAATCAGTGAGATATATCGCACAAAATAGTTAATAAATAACATTTCCCACATGTCTAATTTACATCAGCACAATTTTGAAACCAACACTTTGTTTTGTTAGGAAGTTATAAGGGTTAAAAGTTGACCAACGATTTCTCAATTTTACAACACCATGTTTTTTAGGGACCACATCACATTTGAAGTCACTTTGAGGGGTCTATATGATAGAAAATACCCAAAAGTGACACCATTCTTAAAACTGCACCCCTGAAGGTGCTCAAAACCACATTCAAGAAGATTATTAACCCTTCAGGTGCTTCACAGGAATTTTTGGAATATTTAAAAAAATGAACATTTAACTTTCACAAAAAATTTACTTCAGATCCAATTTTATTTTCCCAATGGTAACAGGAGAAATTGGACCCCAAAAGTTGTTGTGCAATTTGTCCTGAGTACGCTGATACTTCATATGTGGGGGGAACCACTGTTTAGGCGCATGGCAGAGCTCAGAAGGGAAGGAGCGCAGTTTGACTTTTCAATACAAAATTGGCTGGAATTGAGGTCAGATGCCATGTCGCATTTGGAGAGCCTCTTGTGTGCCTAAACAGTGGAAACCCCCCACAAGTGACACCATTTTTTAAAGTAAACACCCTAAGGAACTTATCTAGATGTGTGGGGAGCACTGTGAACAGAAGTTTATAACGTAGAGCCGTAAAAATTAAAAAAAAAAAAATCACATTTTTTCTACAAAAATTATCTTTTCATCCCCAATTTTTTATTTTCCCAAGGGTAACAGGAGTAATTGGACCTCAAAAGTAGTTATGCAATTTGTCCTGAGTATGCCAATACCCCATACGTGGGGGTAAACTACTGTTTTGGTGCATGGCAGAGCTCAGAAGGGAAGGAGCACCGTTTGATCTCAATTCCAGCCAATTCTGCGTTGAAACAGTCAGACACCATGTCGCGTTTGGAGAGCCTCTGATGTGCCTAAACAATTTCAAGATAGATGAGAATGTTCAGCCATCATACTGCTCAGGTGTCACGGGTGTGTCGCTACGAAGATCGTCGCGATTGCACACCCTGACTTCTCACAGCTGAGTTTCTGGTGCTGGGTGTTTTTCGGCAGTGAGGGAGTTAATTCTCCCTCTCTCTGTGCTAGACAAAGCCAGCCTCGCCCAGCTGCAATTAATGTTGCTGTAATTGGATTCCTTCAAATACCTGCCAGTCTGCTAGAGAAATGTCGGTGAAAGCATTCATGCAGACCAGCAGAGTGGATCGTGGTGTTGTGAAGTCTGAATTGAAGAGTACCTGGTGTGGTCTTTTCTCCCCTCCTCGCTTTATCATTTATCTCCGTATCCGTTGGTGTTCCCTCTGTTTTTTGTGGTGAGAGTTTGGTATGCAAGGTGGATTTTAGTTTACCCCTTGTACTGTCTTGTTCGTCTATTACTGTGTCTAGGCATATACCTTCCAGTCCCCGGTGTTGTGATCAGGGTCCTTCTCAGGAATAGATCACTGAGGTTCAGGGATCCTCAGGAGGTAGGGATTACGCTGGCGGCCTGGACCTCTGTACCATCAACAGTACCTCCAGGTAGAGGGATTAGTCAGGACCCCAGCTTAGGGTCAGCATAGACCCTGGACCTCATGTATGCAGTAACAGCGTGACATCAGGAAGGAGACAGGTTCTGTGTCCCAGAGATGAACGTGCTTGGTCCGACATGTGCATATCAGCCCAAGGACAAAAGCAAAAGACCTTGTGAAGATGATGGGGGAAGCTGTTAAGATTGTGTCAATATCCACAGTGAAACGAGAACTGTATCACCATGGGCTGAAAGGCCACTCTGCCAGGAAGAAGTCATTACTCCAAAAGAAACATAAAAAAGCCAGATTAATGTTTGCAAATGCACACAGGAACAAATACCTTAATTTTTGTGGTCTAATGAAAATAAAATGGAACTTTTTGGGCATAATGACGTTTGGAGGAAAAAGGGAGAAGCATGAAAGCCTAAGAACACTATCCCAACTGTGAAACATGGGGGTGGCAGCATCAAGTTGTGGGGTTATTTTGCTGTAGGAGGGACTGTTGCACTTCACAAGATAGATGGCATCATAACAAAAGAAGATTATGCAGCAAGTCTGAAGCAACATCTCAAGACATCAGCCAAGACGTTGAAGCTTGGGTGGAAATGGGTCTTCCAAATGGACGATGACCCGAAACATACTGCCAAAATGGTAACAAAATGCCTTAAAGATAACAAAGTCAATATTTTGTAGTGGCCATCACAAAGCCCTGATCTCAATCCTATTGAAAATTTATGAGCAAAGCTGAAAAGGCAGGTGCGAGCAAGGCGACCTACAAACCTGGATCAGTTTCACCAGTTTTGTCAGAAGAAATGGGCCCAAATTCCAACCATTATGAGAAGATTGTGGAAGGATATCCCAAACGTTTGACCCAAGTTATTCAGTTTAAGGGCAATGGTATCAAATACTAATGAAATATATGTAAACTTTTGACTTTGCACTAAGTAATGAAAATGCCTTAAAACATTCTCTCTCATTATTCTGGCATTTGGCAAATATTATTAACTAAATGGAGGCCCGATGCTATCGCATCAGGAGGGCGGTAATATCACGATGGGGGCAGGCTTTGTAGTGTTGAGAATCTCTCCCCCATGTGCCCACCCACCTATCCACTCTCTCTTTCCCCATGTTTTGACTTCTCCCGTCTTTGCTCTCTTCTTTGACCTGTCTACCCCATGTGCTATCCCCCTTGCCTGCTGTCTCTCTCCTTCCTGTGCTGTATTCTCCCCTCATCTACTGTCCTGTTTGAGCTGTCTCCCCCCTGGGCTTTCTCTCTCCCCCATCTGCTGTCTTCTCCTCTCATGTGATCTCTTCTTTGACCTGTGTACCCCATGTGCCATAACAGCTCCTGGGCATGGGCGGAATCAAAAGACAATACTGACATTACAGCAGGAGATCGCAGAGGATACATTTTGTAAGGTAAAATATTGTTTAAAAATAGTCAGTGAAATATTTTACCTCACAAAATGAATCCTGTTACCCCCTGATGTAATGTCAGTATTGTATTTTGCTTCCTCCCTGCCCAGACAGACAATTTTTAAAATTAACTTTCGTTCATGGGAAAACTCCTTTAATGTGACCAGCTTCCTCTGCCTGTAGACACGTCGTGCATCTGCCGTGTGTGTGTGGTGCAATGGTGTTCCACTGGTGGTACCACCAGCAGTTTCCATATTGAGACACCCATCACTTAGGTGTCCCAATATGGCGGTCAGTGAACTTCCGCCGCTTGGAATTCTGGGATACGGACACATCTGGATGGAACAGGATGTGAAGACATTACAAGGTAATTATATATATATAGACTAGCTGAAGAGCCCAGCAACATAGTAACTAACAGTGGATAGTTATAACAAATTATGATTATCCTCCATCCCATAGTCCAGTGCCCATATACCCATCTCACATATCCTCCATCCCATAGTCCAGTGCCCATATACCCATCTCACATATCCTCCATCCCATAGTCCAGTGCCCATATATCCATCTCACATATCCTCCATCCCATAGTCCAGTACCCATATACCCATCACACAATAATTTATGTAAAGCGCTGTGGAATAGAGCTATAGGTGAGTAAAATAAATAAATACATATCCTCCATCCCATAGTCCCGTGACCATATACCCATCACACGTCCTTCATCCCATAATCTCGAGCCTGGTGGCACTGAGCAGGGAGTTCCCGGAGATGTGCTGTTATGTAACCTGGCAGTGCGGCTCTGTGTGTGGCTGCTAATGATGTGATTTTCTACGCCAGTAACAATAGAGCCCGGCAGTAATAGAGGAGGGGGTGATATATTTTTTCATTTCTGTCATGGGCTCTCTGCTACTTTCTGGGGGGCAGACAATGGCTGGGAGCTTATGTTCCCGGGGATGCTAGATTTCTCCCACCCCATCAGTGTCTGTTGAGGTGTTGTGGAGTGGAAAACTGTTGCTCATAGCAACCATTCACAGCTCAGCTTTCATCTTTTAAGCAGCTCTGGTGAAGTGAAAGATGCTTAGTGATTGGTTGCTATGGGCAACACAGGCAGTGTAACCTGTTGCGGTAAAAAATGTGCCTATGAAATATATATATATATATTAGATATTTATTATATGGGGCTTTGCGTGTGGAGTGGCTATGCAGAGTGGGCTTGGCTACATGGGGTGGGTGTGGCTTGATACACACATCCATACACTCAACTTTATATATATAGATTATGGTAATCCTAATTGACCTAAAATGGGAAAGGTTTATTCTAATTTCATGTCAGATATTGAGAAAAACATGCATATATGTAAACTTCTGGTTTCAACTGTATGTAAACACAGTAAAACCTGCAATACCTGTTATTGTAGAATTGAGAAATTATTTAGGACATCCATCAAATATCCTACTATGCTTGGAAACACCGGTTACTACCTGTCATCTGTCTTGCTCTCTCTAAAACTCATGAAACTCAACCCACCATGCTTATTTAGATATAAAAGACCACCTTGTCTATATTTATATTTTGGGCTGCAATTATACTAACCTAGCCAAAAATTCTGTACGGAGGTTATACTGGATTCAGACATACATAATATTCCCTACATTCCCTATACTGCCAAGTTGCAACATTTTACAAACCACTCCTTACCTCACTGATCAGATTCAAACCCTAGCCTTAAGCATTTCTTGTCTTGAGTAAGCATTGTCTTAACATCACAAAACAAGCAAGTGTTTCTAGTCTTGTTAATCATAAATCTAGCAGTCAGGTTGATTCAGCTGTTACACTAATGGCTCTGCCAAAGATCAAACTCTATTCTGCACTTTAACCACTCATCTATGTTTGCCATGTATCCATGTTCTACCACTTGCAATATAACAAAATTAATAACTTTGTATTGTTCCATCAGAATGTCCATAGACAGAATTTAACCAGAATCGGATGGGCATGAGTATCTCCCTATTCTCTTTATTTTAGATATTGCTGGATATCAACAGGAACAATCCTTAGTTCCTGTCAGCTTACTACTCACTCTGCATAAAAAATATCTCGGTTAAGTGTGTATTTGGAGTCTAGAACAATAACTGTTAGACCAGTTTATTCTTGGGCAGTGAACGAAGGACATGTGCAACTAGCATTTGCAAAATTTGCCAAAGGGATTGAATAATTTTAATAGTAATCATGTGTTCCAATAAAGAATTGGGGTGGATGGTTATTATAGTTACATAGGTTGGAAAAATAAGACCTAGCTCCTTCAAATTCAACCTTTCTCCATCAATTATACATTTTGTGTAACTAAACTATCTACAGTTGAAACCAGACGTTTACATACTGTAACGCCGGTATGTCTGTACCTTGTTTCCCTGGCGTTACTTTGAATGTCTCTGCTTTAACCCTTTGCTCCTTTCCCTCTAACCAGCTGGGATACTGTTGTCTGTTACCTGTATGGATGCTGCTCAGTTCCCGGCTCCGCTGCATAGCCGTACATGCATTGAGTGTCTCTGCTGCGATGCATGACCACCCGCATGTGCGGTCCCTGGCTAACGCTGTGGAAGCTACCTGTGGGTTGCAAGGTCCTCTGCAGTTGTGTATGACTTACCACGTGTGTTTCAGCCGTTGCCAGGTGTCCTTTGCTATGCTGATGTGTCTGGCTGTGCTAGGGTGCACGGGGCCACACCTCCCCTGCTTTTATGAGGAATGGGTGTGTGCTATAATTGCTGCGCCAGCCTATTGCTGTGAGGAAGCTTCTATATAAAGTTCCCTTTGCCTTGTGGGGCGTTGCCAGAGCTTCGCATTGAGTTCCTGAACCTAGCCATGTGTGTTTGTGTGTTCAGCTCCTGCTCTGATTGCAATCAGTTCTGGAAGAGCTGATACCCTTTGCCTGTCTTATGTTTCCGCCTGCTCTGGGGGCAGAATACCCAGATCTGTTTCCGTTTGTGTCCTGTTTTTCCACCTGCTCTGGGGGCAGAATACCCAGATCCATTTCTGCCTGCTCTGGGGGGCAGAATACCCACATCGCCTTTCCTGGAGACTGCATATCCAGGCCTGTTCCTGTTGTGTCTTGATTCCTGAATCCTTGATCTATTCCTGTACCTGACTCGGTCTGAACTGTCTGCTGTGTTATGTTCCTGAAGTCCTTCGGTGTCCTGAACCCTGTGCCCAGCGACTATGATTCTTTGCTAACTGACTTTTTGTGATCTAACCTGGGTTCATCTTGGAAGTAGGAGTCCCGTGTGTCTGCGGAGTTTCTGCTACTCTGTGCTCAGCTTGTTATTCGGTGCAATCCCCAGCCAGCTCCAGTTCAACCAGGCGGGGCTTGCACCAGACCGCTTGGGTTCATTTTTAGGTCACTGCCAGATGTCCAAAGCCCGATGAACGTGGTCTCTTGTCTGGAGCCTGATGACCGCGGCCTGATGTCCGGTGTCTGATGACCCCTTCCAGATGTCCAGATCCTATCCTTTCCTGCCTGATGTCCAGAGCCTGTCGATCGCTGCCAGATGTCCAGAGTCTGATGTCCGGAACCTGTTGATTGTTGCCAGATGTCTGGAGTCGGATGCCAGTGTTCTGATGTTCCACCTGAGATCCGAATCCTGATGTTTAACTTGTGCCCTGATGTCCAGTCCGTGTTCCGATGTCCAGTCCGTGTCCTGATGTCCAGCCTGTGTCCTGATTTCCCGCCGGTTCCCGTGGTCCACCCTGTGATGATGTCTGTCCTGGGTCGGTGTCTGTTCTTCTGCTGAACCTGTGCTACGCCTGAGGCTTGAGAGAGAGGCCGTCCTAATATGCCTGTGCCAGATGACCCTGGACTGCGTCAACCCTTGATGACCCCCACCATCATCTGATGTCTGTTCTGGGTCCATGTCTGATGATCTCCTGCTGAGCCTGTGCTACGCCTGAGAGGCTGTTCTAGTATGTCCGTGCCAGATGACCCTGGACTGCATCAACCCGTGATGACCCCTGCCATCGTCTGAAGTCTGTCTGAGGTCGGTGTCTGATATTCTCCTGCTGAGCCTGTGCTACGCCTGAGAGAGGCCGCCCTAGTATGACCGTGCCAGATCACCCTGAACTGCATCAACCCGTGAAGTCCTCCTGTCTTCGTCTGTTATCCTGGGACGTGTACCCCTCCCTGATGTGCGGAAATGGGAGCCTGGCATTATGTTCTGTTTATGTACCGTGTTTGTCTTCAAATAAAGTTTGTTTCTTCATACCTGAAGTTGTGCGGTGTTGTCTAGTCCTGCAGGTTGCCATCTTGCCCACATGCTCAGCTGCCACAGACCCCCCGGTCGCTGCCCTCCCATAGTCTGGGTAGGCCCAGGTCCTCCTCTCTAGTCCAGTGGAAGCACGCCACACGTCGTCGTGCTCTGGTGGCGTGGGAGCATTGGCTAGCTAGGCAAGCTATGCCATGTCCCAACGCCCCGAAACCGTGGAAGCTTATCACATACACTATATAAAAAGACACATTCATGTTTTTCTCAATATCTGACATGAAATCAAAATAATTATTAATATTTGCCAAATACCCAAATAATGACAATGTTTTAAGGCATTTTTATTACTTACTGCAAAGTCAAAAGTTTACATACATTTCATTAGTATTTGGTACCATTGTCATTAAACTGAATGACTTGGGTCAAAAGTTTGGGATATCCTTCCACAAGCTTCTCATAATAGTTAAATGAATAAATAAGATCTCCTCTGAGACATCTATCTTCTAAACTAAACAAGCACAACTTTTCCAACTTCTCCCTCCATCCCTTGTAATAATCTAGTTGCATGCCTTTAAACTGACTAACTTCTGAATATCCTTTTTATAATGTGGAGCCCAAAACTGGAACCCGAATCCTAGATGTGGCCTCACCTATGATTTATAAAGGGGTAGCAATACTCTGGGATCGCAGGATTTTATGTCTCTTTTTATACACCCTAAAATCTTGTTTGCTTTTGTGGCTGCTGCCTGACATTGAGTACTGCTGCTCAGCTTACTTGTAACCAGAATACCCAAGTCCTTCTTCTTCTCGCAAGACGCAGGAAATTTTGACGCCCTGAAGAAAAAGGGACAATGATAAAGGCTTCCATGGAACAAAAAGACTACTGCGGTTCCCACGATGCAATTCCTGAACGGAGTGACTCCATCCTGAAAGGATAAGGACGGACTCCTCCGTTCAGCAATCTTAGATCCACGAGTCATGCGGATGAACACCCACCAGGACTGTTCCTGGGGGATCTACTCATTGCGTCACGGAAACACCCGGAGGATTTAAAGGAAACCTTTTTCCTAACCTGACGAGTCTTTCCTCCTTTGAAGGAAAGTGTTGAAAGTGACAAAGGAGATTGACGAGATTGAGCCTGAGGAAGGAGAAAGGTCGTCATTCCAGTGGCCTCCTTAATAATTTAGTCCAACTTGGAGCCAAATAGATGGGAACCCTGGAAAGGCAATTTGGTAAGGGACTTCTTTGAGAATAAGTCTGCCTGCCACGCCTTAAGCCAAATGGTCCTTTGGATGGCCACGATATTGCTGGACGCCCAAGCAGCACATGCAGCGGTGTCCAGTGAGGCAGATACCATGTACTTCCGTGAGGTTGGCCAATTCCTCCAGTCGGGCTCTAGAGAAAATGCCCTGACGGAGCAGCTTAGCCCATGTGTGTATAGACTTTGCCACCCAGGTGGAGGTAAAGGCAGGGCACAATGTAGTGGCCGCCACTTCAAAGGCTGACCCTGCCAAGGACTATGAGTCTGTCATTGGTATCCTTGAGGGATGCTCCATCTGGGAGAGGAAGGACCATATTGGAGGAAATTCTGGAAATCGGAGGGTCCACAGTAAGGGAAGTGGTCCAGTTCGCAGTGAGCTCAGGAGAGAAGGGATATAGATACAGAGGAGCTTCACTCTTTGGAAAAGGCTGGTCAGATTGTCCTGTTCTTTCAAAACTAGCTTCTCAAATTCTTTATGAGGGGCAAAGACCTTAGGAACTGATCTCGACCGTCTAAATGAAACTGCCTTTTCAGCGGAATTCGTGGTGGTATCCTCAGTTAAAGGTCTGGCTGACTGCCACGATGAGGCTCTAGACCATGTCTGTACTATTAGAGGTTTGGTGAGGATCTGTGTCTGAGTAATCCTCAGATGGTATGTCCGAAACCACCACAGCTAACTCTGGGGAAGAGGACCGAGAAAGATATCTGCGGGCAGAGGCCAGGGGGAGAAAGGGAGTGGGACGAAGAAGTAGAACGATGGTTCTGTCTAGATCTATTATGGCCTCTGATGGTAAGCATGGCCAGAGACTCCTGCAATCTGCTAGTAACTGTGGAGGTAGGAAAAGACAATCTGTCAAGAACGGACACCAGGGTCTGAGACACCCTGGTGAGGTCCATGACAGAAAAGTAGCCCACACTGGGATAGGGTCACCACTCTCACCTGGGGAAGTAGGGGACTCCTGGGTGGTGGGTACAGGGAGGCTGCTGCAGTCCTGACACAGGGGAGAGCACTGACCTGAAGGGAACTTACCTTTACATGAAGAGCAGGCAAAATGTCTGACAATAGCAGAAGACGAAGAAGAAGCAGTAGTGCAAGAGCGCTCTCCTTTAGAATTAAGCATGATAAGAAGCAGACCCACTAACTGATGGTGCCAGAAGGTTAGGGGACAGAGAGCTGAGGAGATTGTCAGTCTGCAGAGCAGAGATACAGGAAAAGGCAGGTCCAGAAGAACTGCCCCCAGGCTTAGTCCAGGAGAAAACCATTATGGCTGCAGGGCGATTACAAGAGGAGACAGGTCCTAATGTAAAAAGCCACCTTCTGGGTTTCAGCTGCAGGAAAATGGTGGCAGCAGAGGGGGAGGCGCACTGGCAGTGCCAAGAAAAGGCAAGTAGAAGCCAAGCTGCAGAGAGAGAGAGGGGGGGTGGGTTGAAAAGCCAGCTCACTGAGGCCGAAAGGAGAGGCGGAGCTAATCGCCGGAGCAAAGGACAGGGAAAGACCTCTCGATGAAGCCGGGAGGAGTGGGTGGAGCTAACCACTGGAGCCAAGAGGAGGAGGAGTTCCATAAATAATAAACTCGGGAAGAGGGGGGGTCAGACTCATCCATCCTCTTCTGTTGTTTTCATTCATCTTCCTTTATGTCTTATCTTCATCTTTCTTTATCCTCTTTTTTTCTTCATTACTTGAATCTTGAATCTCCTCTGACTCTCTGGGCCAGAATCTGGAAAGAGGGTGAGAGATGTACCTCTCCATCCAGCAGACGTCCAAGAATCTGAGTATGAGGGACATCCATGCCTCCTTAAACCAACAGTCTCTGGTGGGCTAGTGGGTAGGAGACGGGGGGGGCTAGGACCAAATCCGGATCACCTAACCACTGTTCTGTGTTAGGGGCTGGGGTCCTGCCGACTAGACATATGAGGAAAGTTAAAAAAAAAATCACTGCACACATACAATGGAGGAATTATGATTCAAGTGAATATTTATTGACGGTGATAGGTGAAGCGACAACTAGAGACGTTTCGGCCAATTGATGGCCTTTATCACATAGTCGCTGAAAAAAATTGAAATATATACAATAAGAAAACTGTGTATACAAAATATTTACAATCAATTATTTACAGTAGACATATCCAAATTGTATGTTGAATCAAAGATGCACTGATGCGACAGGGTAATAATTATATGTAGAGGCATCTCAGAAGAGGAAAAGGTTTATTGCGGGGGCATGGTAAAACAGTAAAGAGGTGTTGGTATACAAATAGATAGAAAATTGCATACCCTTTTAATGAAGCATCATGGGTTACCAGGTAAGAAGTGTCACTGCAATGCAATAATTCATAGAGCACAATATATCCTGTAGATAATGATAGAAGAGACCAATATCAGCTGCAGTATTGGGCAAATGAGATAGTTTGATTATATACTTAAGAATAGTTGTGTGGAAACCGATTGACTAAGAGGATATGAATCACAAGGTTAGATGTGAAAAACAAAGTGTGGATGAGAAACTGGCACTCACTGAGTGATATAGAACAGATGAATGATATATTGGAAGTCAGTGAAATGCTGAACATATATACACGATTGAGTGACATAGAGGATAAGGATAGTAATTGCCCTACTAAATGCTTAAATACCAGACTAAATCGATGACTAGCACAGGTGACAGGTTGCTAGTGAGCTGATGTCTTGTTGAACAATCATGCTATGCGGGATAAACAATAGTGGCGTGAGTAAATATATGTTCTTCTAAGAGGTTGTGGGTGCTTATATAGAAAATGTACTTACAGTCATTGTTGGCGCAGTGTTGAATGCGGACACGTCTGTGTTCAGGCAGTGAGTGAGCGCTGCATAGAGGATGATGCTGATAACACAAAGCGTTAGCCGGTCACATGACCGGAATTGATGTGGGACACCGTTGCATGCGCAGACAGGAGAGTCAGTGTCGCCAGGTAACAGGCTGTGTAACTAAGGAACTGAGCAAGATGCCAGCTCCCAATAGCAGACGGGGACTGGACATGATGAGATGTATAGGAAAGAAACATCAAGACGTATTCATAACACAGTCTCAATGTACTAAGTAGTACGAAATAATGGCATATTAATGAATTTATAGTTTAGCATTAACTGAATAAACGTGAAAATGACAAATAACAAGATTATGCAAAATCAAATAGAACACTTCAGTAAATACAGGATATACTGTATAATTGATCAGTATAAAAAAGGAACAGAATAAAAATAAATAATAATGATAACAAAAATCAAAGTATGAGTCCAAACTAAAAAGAAAGGGAAAAAAAAGGGGGAAAGAAGGAAAATAGGAAAAATAAGGAGGGGAGGAAAAATCATGATTAATGAAACACCTCAATACTAATGGATGGTCTTACCGCCAGGAAAGGTCTACAGACAGATCAGCAAGAGCAAGTATTCAATGGGTCTAAGGAAAGAAATACATCATGTTATCGAGCCTATTTCACGGTTGAGACCTCTGGGATATAAAGTATCCAGGGTATATATCCAATATGTCTCACGCTTTTTGAGGTCTAGGCACTTTTTCAATTACTTGAAACCTTAATTGGGATACATTATGCTTAACCTCTTTGAAATGTGCAGGTAATGGTAGCCATATCTTCTCACATCTAATGATGGAGTTATGACTAAAGATACGGTCTCTAATGAATTGGGTAGTCTCACCCACATAAAGCAACCCACAAGGACATTTAATGAGGTACACCACGAAATTTGATTCACAAGTGAGGAAGTCCCTAATGGGGTAAGATTTACACGTGCATGGGTGAACAACCTCATTTCCCTTGACATTTGAGTAGCTCATACAATTGAGACAGGGAAAGGTGCCAGTTCTCCTATGTCCTGTCAAGGTCTGTGTGGGTGCTTGATTGCAATGCTCCATGTCGGCCCTGACCAATTTATCCTTGATGTTTTGAGGCCTTCGCAAACACATCAATGGTGGATTTTTGAAGATGGTGATGTTGGGATAGGCTTTAGTTAACAGGGGCCAATGTTTGTGAATTAGATTGTGAACTCTTTGCATAGAGGGATGGTGGCCATGGACATAAGGGAGTCTGGGTGTTTTTTGTGTAGTGGTTATATAAAGCGTGTGCACAGCCGGTAGTGATGGTGCCTAGTTAGGTTCCCGAACCTGTAAATATCAAATAAATAAACTGGGCACTCAACTTGATGCTAAGAAAGAATTTTTAATGGTCCAGTAATGGTCAGGTATATGGCAAAACGTTTCGGCTACAATACAGCCTTCATCAGTTGCCAAAATGTATAAATGGGGTGGACCGTTATGCTGAGAGATTATGATCCATGATAGCGGGATCCACCGCTAGTCTGTCGGGCCGAAGCGTGCCCGATAGGTATAAGGCCGATATACCTATCGGGCACACTTCGGCCCGACAGACTAGCGGTGGATCCCGCGTCTGCCTCAGGAACGGTCATTTGATACCAGAGCATCACTTCACTGCATCTGGCCTACTATTTTGACTCATATTTTGCTCACCAGCGCTCCGAATTAATTATAAGGGTGTGTGTTCCTTGTAATATTCCGAATATGAGTACTGATCATAATCTCTCAGCATAACGGTCCACCCCATTTATACATTTTGGCAACTGATGAAGGCTGTATTGTAGCCGAAACGTTTTGCCATATACCTGACCATTACTGGACCATTAAAAATTCTTTCTTAGCATCAAGTTGAGTGCCCAGTTTATTTATTTTTTTGTGTAGTGGTGGCACAATCAGGGTCAGCTAGTGCCCTAGTCATTTCAGTTGCAAGAAGTGCGGATGGGTAGTTCCTAGATTTGAATTTGTTAGACTTTTCTTGTAGTCTAGCGCTCATGACCATGGGGTTGGAGACAATCCTGGTTACCCTTTTGAACTGTGACTGAGGGAGACTATTTTTGGTGGACTTGAGATGACAACTGTTGTACTAAAGGAGATTATTGCAGTCACTGGGTTTGGTGTAGATGTTCATGGTGAATCTACCCTGTGCATCTTTGTGGACTCTGGTATCAAGAAATGTTATCCCTTCAATATTGTGAGAAAGTGTAAATTTAAGTTTATGCCTGCCACCATTGAGCATGTCGAAAAATGTAGATTGACTGTTGAAGTTTCCAAGCCAAATACAAAATATATTGTCTATGTAACGATACCATGTTATAGCATGTTGTTGAAACAGTGAATTGGGATAGATGTAGACCCGTTCAAACCTGTCCATGTATAGATTTGCATACGCGAGGGCTACATTAGATCCCATTACGGTCCCGCATACTTGAATGAAAAAGTCGTCCTCAAAACAAAAGTTTTCCCTTAAAACCATGTTTAGGAGGTCCAGACAAAATTCTTGTAAGCATGCATCATATTGGTCTCGCTCAGAGTTAATGAAACCGCTTCAATGCTCTTATCGTGTGAGATTGATGTGTACAGGCTATTTACATCTAATGTGCAAAGAATGCTAGTGGGTGGAACAGAGTTAATATCATGAATCTTTTTCAGGAAGTCACCTGTATCTAAGATAAAAGACTTAGTGGTATGAGTATGCGGCATTAGTAATTTTTCTAGAAAGATATATAGGGGGTTGAGAATAGTCTGTGGAAGCGACTATGGGACGTCCAGGTGGATTGTACAGATCTTTGTGTATTTTGGGAAGAATGTATAGTACAGGAGTCATAGGATGCTGATTGGTCAGATATGTTCTGGTTTTGGCGTTAATTGTATTGAGTTGTAAATGTTTGGTCAGAAAGATGTCAATCTTCTTGCATATATTAAATGTGGGATCAAACTGAATTTTCCTATATGTATTGGGGTCTGAAAGTTGTTTCCTGATTTCTGTCACATATTGGAGTCTATTCATGATAACGATGGCGCCTCCCTTATCCGTAGGTTTTATAATAATGTTTGTGTTCTCCCTTAGGGACATTAAGGCCTGTTTCTCGGATGAAGTTAAGTTGTGGCGGACCGGGAGTGGTCCTAAGCGTTGGTCATGAATAATCTGTTTTATATCCCTATCTAAACAATCAACAAAGGTCTCAACCGCATGATTGGTTTTGGGAGGGACAAAGTTACTCGGATTTCTCAAACCTAAAGTCTCAATTGTGACTAATGGGCCCACGTCGCGATTAGGTATTTAGCCTAGAGTATTCACCGTAGGAGGTGGATTGTTCTCAAAATGTACTTTTAGTCTAATACTGCGATAGAATTGTTGGAGATCTTTTTGTAACTGGAAAGCATCCCATTTTCATTTTGGACAGAAAGAGAGACCCATATTGAATACCTTTAGTTCTAAGGGAGAAAATGAGTAGTCAGAGATATTCACGACTAAGTTTGGACTCCTACCTGTGACCAAAGGACCATGTGGCAATTCGGATTTTGTTATTATCATCATTATTATTTATTTGTATTCTGCTGATCAATTATATATCCTGTATTTACTGAAGTGTTCTATTTGAATTTGCATAACCTTATTTGTCATTTTCACGTTTATTCAGTTAATGTTAAACTATAAATTCATTAATATGCCATTATTTCGTACTACTTAGTACATTTAGAGACGGAGTTGTGAATCTTGATATTTCTTTCCTATACATCTCCTCATTATGTCCAGCCCCCGTCTGCTATTGGGAGCTGGCATCTTGCTCAGTTCCTTAGTTACACAGCCTGTTACCTGGCGATGCTGACTATCCTGTCTGCGCATGCGCCGACGTCCCACGTCACTTCCGGTCATGTAGCTAGTGCTCTATGTTATGAGCGTCATCCTCTATGCAGCGCTCACTCACTGCCTGGACACAGACGTCTCTGCATCCAATACTGCGCCACCAATGACTAAGTACATTTTCTATATAAGCACCCACAACCTCTTAGATGAACATATATTTACTCATGCCATTGTTTATCCCACATAGCATGACCGTTCAACAAGATATTGGCTCCCTAGGAACCTGTCACATGTACTGGTCATCGATTTAGTCTGGTATTTAAGCTAATAGTAGGGCAATTACTACCCTTATCCTCTATGTCACTCAATTATGTATATATGTTCAGCATTTCACTGACTTCTAATATATCATTCATCTGTTCTACGTATATCACTCAGTGAGTCTGCCAGCTTCTCATCCACACTTTGTTTTTCACATCTAACCTTGTGATTCATATCCTTAGTCAATCAGTTTCCGCACAACTATTCTTAAGTATATAATCAAACTATCTCATTTGCCCAATACTGCAGCTGATAATGGTCTCTTCTATCATTATCTACAGGATATATTGTGCTCTATGAATTATTGCATTGCAGTGACACTACTTACCCGGTTACCCATGATGCTTCATTAAAAGGGTATGCCATTTTCTGTCTATTTGTATACCAACACCTCTCTACTGTTTTACCATGCCCGACGCAATAAACCTTTTCCTATTGAGATGCCTCTACATATAATTATTACCCTGTCGCATCAGTGCATCTTTGATTAAACATACAATTTGGATATGTCTATTGTAAATAACTGATTGTAAATATTTTGTATAAATAGTTTTCTTATTGTATATATTTCTATTTTTTTCAGCGACTATGTGATAAAGGCCATCAATTGGCCGAAACGTCTCTAGTTGTCGCTTCACCTATCACCGTCAATAAATATTCACTTGAAGCATAATTCCTCCATTGTACGTGTGCAGTGATTTTTTTGAACTTCTACTTATGGGACCATTGGCTCCTTTCACTAGCACCGTGTTACAACCCTTTTAGTCGAGTGCTAACCATCCATATTTGGTAGACATATGAGGATACGGGGTGGCAGTACTCGCTGTACTCAAAGTCTCTATGTAGGAGTACAGTTGTGACTGTTCACATTGTATCCCTCCAGAGCAAGATCCACCTGAAAAGAAACAACACACACTGAGGTAGATATAGGTCTAGTAAAAGACCCGTGTCCACCTCCTATTGACACCAAGCTAAACTGAACATCCTAGTGCTGGTCGGTGGGGTGTACACTGCAGAGGAGCTAACTTTTTTCTGCATAGTGTCAACCTCCTAATGGCAGCAGCATACACCCATGGTTTCCTGTGTCCCCCAATGAAGTGATAGACAAAGAGAGATTAAAAAGACTTGGTCCTAGCAGAGATCCTTGTGGTTCCCACTGCTGACTCTTTGTTTCCTGTCATTTAGCCAATTCCTTACCCATCTGCATTCATTTTCCCCGACTCCCTGCGTCTGTAGCTTCAGAATCAGGCTGTTATGTGGTACAGTATCAAATGCTTATCCAAACATCAGCCGCATTACTAACGTCCAGATTTGCACTTCACTAATCCCGTAATACTTATGTCATTCTTATACTCTTCGCTTGGTCCCCTCTAATAATCAGCAGGGTCAACCCCCTTAGTAAAGCCCTTGGTTAGGAGAGCACACTGGAAATGTGGAGAGAGCAGGCAGGACACAAGTGATCCCATTACTGTCAGAAATAAGAGTAGATGGGTGGCTCTGGTTCATTTTTTTCTTCTTTGAGAAGGGGGCATTAGTTTGATTTAGAACTGTTCTTCCTCCACTCTTGAGAGTAAACAGTGAGTATGTATTGTTCCTGTTTCACAGATAGAGGGGAGGAAGGAAAAAATTAAAATAAAATCATGTACGCCCTGTAAAAACGAGGTCAGTCTCCTATGGACATAAACCGTCTATAGGAGTATAGTGATAGGAGATGCTCAGTCTGCCTAAAAGTGTTAGCAGCTACACCAAAGATCAACATGTGCCCCCAAAGGAGTGGTGAGAAAAAGAATAAGAATAATTGTGGGCATTGTAGCAGTGTGTGGCACTCATTCTTTTAGGCCATCTATACAAAGCTCCACCAGCGTTCA
>VIAB01006024.1:84103-99093 GCA_009801035.1 Oophaga pumilio
TGTCCCCACATCACATTCACAGTGAGGATAGAGCTTCACATGTCTCCACACCACATTCCCAGTGGTGATAGAACATCACTGTGAATGTGATGTGACATGTGAAGCTCTATCCTCACTGTGAATGTGATGTGGGGACATGTGAAGCTCTATCATCACATGTCCCCACATCACATCCATAGTGATGATAGAGCTTCACATGTCTCCACACATCACATCCACAGTGAGGATAGAGCTTCACATGTCTCCACACATCACATCCACAGTGAGGATAGAGCTTCACATGTCCCCACATTACCCCTAGTATTATAAATGCTAGCACAGCGAGGGAGGTGCCGCAATAGGTTCCCAAACTTTAGAGATATATAATAAAGACTGGGCACACTCAAGTAGATTATGTGAGTAGGGAAATACTTAATACATACAGTAGTCACTAGATACAAACGTTTCGGTCAAAAGACCTTCATCAGTGTGCTAGAGACAGCAGTGACTGTCCATGTGAGATGCTACATGCATATAAGGCCTCTTTCACACTTCAGTCGTACGACATCAGTTAAAATCCGCCAAAGAGTGAAAAAAGCGGATCTGTTGTAAAATGGAAAAATCGGATGCAAACGGATCAGTTTTCAGACGAATCCGTCATGAAGTTTTCAAGCCGGAAAATGCATTGTACGCATGTCTGGCACGGAGGAGAGAGAGAGAACTCCAGAATGGATTTTGCCATTTTTTGCACATAAGAATGGTTCCGCTGGCGGATTCCGCCAAAAACGGATCAAGACAGATCCGGCAACCATAGGCGTCCATTATGCAAATCGGCGGTCATGGTCCGCTTTTTCGACGCACACAAAAAACGTTGCAGTGGACGTTTTCAGAAACAGACGGACCCCAAAATAATGACGGATCCGTCATTTGACGGATCTAACGGACGACCATCCGTCAAAATCCGTCACTAATGCAAGTCAATGGGAAAAAAGCGGATTCGCCAAAAAAAAATGGCGGATCCGTTTTTTTGACGCTTTGATGGATTTTGACTAACGTCGCACGACTGAAGCGTGAAAGAGGCCTAAGCTGTGATCAGTGATAATAAACGCCTGGGATTGGCGGTGGATACCGCGTCACAGAACTCCCACACTGTATGAACTGTTTGCTATTTCAGCCAGCTCCCACTGACCACCAATCCCAGGTGTTTATTATCACTGATCGCAGCTTATATGCATGTAGCATCTCACATGCTGTCTCTAGCACACTGATGAAGGTCTTTTGACCGAAACGTTTGTATCTTGTGACTACTGTATGTATTAAATATTTCCCTACTTACACAATCTACTTGAGTGTGTCCAGTCTTTATTACGGTATATAACCCACATTACCCCTGACATACGAGTACTGTGAGGTGAAGAGTCTATAGTGATGTGTGCATTTATCTATATATAAACCACATAATGCACTTTAGCTGCTGCTAAACTGTTTGCAGCTCCCAAGACGCCCAGTTGCGTAGGTACCTGGTGGGCAGGGGGTGCAATTGCCCTGGGCCCCCATTAAAAGTGCCCACCCATAGTTACTTCACTCCAGGCTGTATTGGCATATGTAGCATGCATATATAATAATACGTGTGGTAGAGCAGGGTGATATGGTCTCCCTGCACTACCACTTTCTGTTCTATAGACCGCAGGTCACTTTAAGCCTGCGACATTCACAATAGCAGGGTTACACAATGGCCAAGGTTCACACACAGAACACTAGAGTCTCATTGCAGTGACGTCATTGCATCGGGGCTCGCGTCCTGTGCGTGCGCTGGTGCGATGGGATCAGATCGCTGGTTTTCTTGTGATTTGCCGATGGACTTGTCAGGATCCTGCATTAGTATAAGATGTTTTTTTATTTTAATTAAAACTTGTGGTGTGTCTGTGGTGGCATCATACAGTGTGGTGGGGTCAATAATACATTCTAGGGACTTCTGTGGGGGCCATCATACATACAGTGTGGAGACTACTGGTGGGGGGGTCCCTTATACAGTGTGGGGGGCCCTCATAAAGTGTGGGCACTACTGTCGGGGCCATTATACAGTGAGGGGGGCCATTATATAATATGAAGGCTATTATGTGAGTCATTATATATAGTGTGAGGGCTACTTTGGGGGCCGTTATACATTGTGTGCATATTGGAGCTGTGGGCCTATTATACTGTGTATATGGGAGCTGTGGGCTCATTATACTGTGTATAGGGGAACTGTGAACCCATAACACTGTGTACAGGGGAGCTGTGGGCACTCTATACTGTGTATGGGGGAGCTGTACATGGAGAGCTCAGGTGACATTAGTAAACGTTAAGTGGGCACTTAAAATAATTATTGTCATAGGGGCATTCAAGGTATTGTGCATTGGGTATTATTACTTTCTAGTGGTAAAATGTGGACACTGTTCTCTAGGGCACTTGCACAGGGCATTAATATTTTCTAGATTTTCTAGGGCACAATTTTACCATTTAGAGGGCACAAAGGAGGCATTTTGTTTTGCAAGGGGCACAATGGTTGGCATTATTGTGTAGGGCGCTAAGATGAGCACTGTTACCATGCCAAACTGCAGGTCCAGAAATAGGGACATATACGGCAGCAATGGCTCAGCATTGGGTTGAGTAGTTTGTGCAGATTGGGAATAGATGAGGACGCTCCAGGAAATGTGAGAAGTCAAATGTGTCTTTGCTGGAATCTCTGCAGACGAGTCCTGGCTGAAAAAAGTTGTCATACCAGTTTGGGCCATATATAAAAGATGATAAAAGTCCATAAGACTCCATCAGAAAGAACGTCACCTGTAAGTCACCATCTATAACTGTACTGTAATCTCTTATGTGTTCTGCAGAACTGGTATCTAGTATCTACAACAATATGATCACCATGTGACGGTAATATCGGAGTTGATCTTAGTATAGAGATTCATTTTCAGTAACAGCCATAGTCATCTGCTGAGGTTCCCTATACCCACAATTGGACAGAGCCACACATGTTGTAATCAGGGTTACCTGACTAGGGGCTCAGTCAGATGTTTTGCCCCCCCTCACCTCCAGAGCAGAAGCCGTAGCTATGCCTCTGCAGCTCCCACTTTGGCTGGATGTAAGCAGTGTATGGCGCCTAGAACTTCAGAGCTCCATAGACTGTGCAATGGCCATTCTCTGGTACTGCTACTCAGCTCCCATTCACTTCACTAAAAGTGGAGCTGTAGAGAATGGCTTCTGCCAGTTTATGTAGCTGTGCTGTTCTAGCTTTATAAACTGTTAAAAACGGCCCAAGACGAGAGCTGTAAACAGCTGATCGTGGGGTTACCAGGTATCAGTACAGAACCAACCTGATTGATTTTTTTTATTTTACTCACTTATATAGCACCTTCATATTCCACAGCGCTAAACATACATTATCACCACTGTCCCCATTGGAGCTCACAATCTAAATTCCCTATCAGGATGTTTTTGGAATGTGGGAGGAAACCGGAGGAAACCCACGTGAACATACAAATCTCTGCAGATGTTTCCCCTGGAGGGATTTGAACCCAGTGCTAACCACTGAGCCACCTTGCGGCCCATCACCTTTCCTATGGGTAGTTGATCAATATCTAAGTATTGGACAACCCCTTTAATCGCATGAATCTTTTTTAGTTACACAGGGGAAAGAAGAGACTCTTCAATTCGCAGAGGCCGGTGCCCTACATAGAGTTTCAGGTGAGTGGTATTTCATAATGAAAATTTTAGAGAACTTCAGAATCATTTCTCTTTCCAAAAACTATTGTATTTTCTATTAAGTTCATCACTGTCCTGAATTTAACGCTGTCCACTAAATTACTTACAGAGAGAAAAAAAATGGCTTGCATGGGGTGCATAAATATTTGTTCATTAAAGGGAATCCCTCAGCAGGTTTTTGCTATGTAATCTGAAGACAGCAGGACATAGAGGCTGAAACACAGAATTCTGGGATGTGTCATTTGCCAAAGTGGGTACTGTTGTTTACTAACTGTGAAGGATTTACCACCAAAAGATTAACATTGGTAAAGTACACTTGTCCGGCAACGCCCCCTCCTGTGATATGCACCTCAATGTTTATGGTCATTGTATATACAGAGACTGGTGTGGGCGGGGGCAGCTTTCTCAGCTCTGCTTCATTCTAAATTTTAGAGCTCTGAATGTGTCATAACAGCAGCAACAAGTAAACTAAGTGATACATCGTTGGATTCAGCTTCTCTTTGCCTACATTATGCTGCTGTCAGATGAGGTAGCAAAAACTGGCTGTCAATCAGCATGACTTCGGTCATCAAGAGTGGAAAATAAGCTGCTGCTCTGTCTTTCATGACAGAAGCCGCTGAATCGACGGCGTGACCGATCTGTGCTGGCAGAAATTACTGCCGGGCACAACAGATAGGGAGTTAGCAACTGCCTGCATATTAGTTCTTAGGCACATAGTAAAAGAAAAATAGTCCTGGATAACTCATTTGAAACTTTCTTGTATGGATGTGGTTATGCTGTGTCTCAAAGTGTCTGGAGACACACATATTCTTGCATGCCTCCATATGGTGCTGTGTGCAGCTCTTTTTGTTCTTAGAAGCAATGATGCTAGTTCACAATACCCCTGTAATACAGAATCTGCTGGAGCAATACTATACTTTATGGAATGACACTGCAATTTTACAACTGTTTCTCATCATTTTTTCTCTAACTTAACATTTGTGAGTAGTCTGCCATTTTACTGTTGGAGATGGAGTACTGTTGGTATTAAATTGTAAGTTTAATGCAACTCCATTGAGTCCTAAGGATAGTAATGTCATACTCTAAATTCTGTGCATGATTTTGTAGTTGAAAAACTGCAGTGCAGTCCTAAGGCTAAATAGTATATAGCAAAAATGAACCATAAATATTCATGTGGCTTCTTTGTGAAAATTATCCATGAAATTTGCCTAAGATGAAGGAAACTGGTATAGCTGTCTCAGCATCTACATCAGGAACTAAATTAATTAAATAATTGCAATTTTCCTGAGGAAAAATATAGAAACAGATATCATTGTTTGCTGAATGAGGTTTTTTTCCCTACAGAAACAATGTAAAAAAATGCAAAAAAAAACAACTCTAGTATACTAACTACTACGGCAATTCCAGTGTTGGTTATACCTTGGATCTTCGGGTGATTCCTATTTTTATAGCACAGAAATAACTTTAATGTCCCCATAGTAATCAGTGTTTGGCTGCAGTGGTCACAAGCTAAAAAAAATTAAGCAACTATTTCAGAATGTTTTTAGCATCTGGAACATCTTATAATTAGAATCTAGATTTAGTGAATTAAGTTCACCTTTGTTTTAATAACATTATGAGTATTTAATGTAATTTGAAAAATGCCTGACAACCCTTTAAAATCGAATTATTCTTTTCCCTTGAGTTTTCATGAATTTTTAAGAATTTAGCCATCTCCTAGTATGTGTGTTGGGCTCTCCATGCATGTGCTGTGACTGTGACACAGCCACGACACATGCGATCAGCTGTTCAGCCGGTGTGATCCAGGATCCCGCTGTAGCTTATTCAGCAAGCTTGCCGAATAAGCGGGAACTGAAGATATTCGCTCAACTCTATTAATTATAAATAATATGATTGACGTTACAACTAGAGATGGGTGGACACCTGGATGTTCGGGTCCAGTGGGTTCAACCGAACAGTTACAAAAATTTTGGGTACCAGAACAGTAACTGGACCCAAACCCGAACCCAGACCCCAGTCACATGAAAGGGGGGCCCGAACAGCCAGTGTTTGCGAAGCTGTCATGTGCATGACAGTGCAGCAAACACCGCCTCTGATTGGCGGTAAAATCATCACCGCCGGTCAGACAGTTGCGTTTGCCATGCTATCAAAAGACAGCATGAGCGCGCAGCTGTGATCGGAGTATAAAGTTTACCTCCGGTCACTGGTGTCGGCTGATGGGACTACTGCTCTCATCAGCCGACGCCTGCTGCTGCTAATAACAGAGAGAGCAGGCAGCAGCTGATGGGCGTATTCATCAGCCGGCGCCCGGGCTGTAAATAGATAATTTAAAAAAAAACAGCAACATGGATTCCCCTGTATTTTTGATAACCAGCCAGACAAAATTAACAGCTGGGGGCTGCAACCCTCAGCTGTCAGCTTTAGCAAGGCTGGTTATCAAGAATAGAGGGGCCCCACTCTGATTTTTTAAATTATTTAAATAATTTAATTTTTTTCAACCAGCCAAGCTAAATCAGACAGCTAGGGGCTGGTATTCTCAGACTGGTAAGGGGCAATGGATATTGGCCCACCAAGCCTAAAAATAGCAGCCTGCAGCTGCCCGGAAAAGGTGCATCTATTAGATGTGCCAATTCTGGCGCTTTGACCAGCTCTTCCCACTTGCCCTGTTGCGGTGGCAAGTGGGGTTCATATTTGTGGGGTTGATGTCACCTTTGTATTGTCCGGTGACATCAATCTTCCTCTGTGAAGATGCTATTTACGTAACTCATATAGTTGCCACTAGAGATGATCAAATCAATTTGCAGGACCCTGGTCCTGTGGCCTTGTCAGAAGTCCATGAACTACAGAAGGGAGCCCAGCAAACCGCCTGCTACCTTCTTGGATTTGTAGGCCTGGCATGATGTTACTTTTTGTGGCTTGACTAAAGATAGGAGGTAAGCAGGTAGAAGTCAGTTCACAGGACTCTCCTGCGGCTCTAATCCCAGTAGTTCATGGCCCCTGGTCCAGGGTGACAACTAGTGGCATCTTACCAGAGGATGCTATTCGACTGGTATGTTACGTTATCACCTCTTATATACAAACTCTTGAGATGATAAATGTTTTAATATATGATATATTGATGCTTTGTTTGCTCCTTCACCACTGCATTGAATAAAGTCTGTTGGAAAATTAACTTACAACCCTTTTAGGAGCTTGAATAAGTTGCTCTTTCTTGTTGTCATTTTTTAAAACATAGAAAGACTGCTAACTAATAAAGATACAGTATGAAAAGACATTTTAAAATACTGGTAATGCATAGTTATTTAGTGTTTGCAAGCGTTTCATGAAGTGATGTTTCGAATAGGTCACAGTTGAAAAAAATAATAGTTTTAAATATAAAATATCACCTTTATGTTCATTCCACTTATTACCCGATAGTTTACATTGGATATTTAGATATATAAAATTAATTTGCGTTAATGTCATGCCAATGTTAAAGGGGTTTTGGAAAACCCCTTGCTCCCCTGGCTGTAGTTTGTTATAAAAAGACAAACTTTGCTTTACTTTATTCCCCCTACCAAGGTCCAACGTTCAGTCTCCAGTCCTCAGTTGCTTCCAATGTCTATTATTGTCTGCAGTGCTGACGTCACGTTGACAGCACTGCATCCAATCAGTGAACTCAATGGCTGTGCCCGAATAGACAGCATGAGCCGCTCAGAACCACTGAGCTTTCTGATTGGCTGCAGCATTGACGAAGTGACATCAGTGCTTCAGATAATAACACCATGGGAGCAGTGTCGAAGACTCAGTACTGGACCCAAGGAAGTTTTCTAAATCAAACCGCCTGGAGACAGGGGTTTACTAAAGCAAGAAAACCTCTTTAAGGATAAAAAAATTATATTATATTGGACAGATTTATTACACTATCCATAAAAATAAATACTCAGTGTAGTGACATCATCATCATCATCACGATCAATTATCTATGATGACATCACTATTCTATAAAGGAATCATGTGCTGTAACATAAATGTTTTAAATTCAGAAAGTTCTGTGTCACTTTTGCCATTAGTTGTGCCTGGTATTGCAGCTCGGCACCATTCAAGCATCCATTAGCATGAACCAGAAAGAAAGACAATCTCTTTAAAGTGACCCTTTGGGCAAAAAGATGAAAATACAGCAATTGCTTGGAATCATCTCCAATGTTTTTACATGGCCATAACCTTCTGGGGGATTTGCAAGTGTTTTTTAGCAGGCCACTCCTGCTTGCCTTTTCATTTATTGTTAATGGTTTCCATAAAATGTTTGTGAACTTGTACAGGCAATGACTTACAGTAAAGTTTGTGCGTGCATGCATGCACCATAAGCCTTTTCCTATACTTGTTCATGGGTAATTCATGACAAACTTTGAAGTGAGATTACAAGGGACAACATGGGTGAATTGTGGGGCACAGCTACAGTATGTACTTGCTCTACAGGCAATGGGTGTATTTTCAACTTTTGAGTATAACTTTAATGGGGTTGGCCACTACTTTTTATTGGCCATCAATATCTAGTTGGTGAGGGTGTTACACCTGGCACCCACGCCGATCAGCGGTTACCGAGGCCAGCCAGAATACAGCAGTTCCATCATTTCTATAGTGGCCGCGGCTGAGTACTGCAGATCCACTCCCTGGGAGAGTAGATCTACAGTACCCAGGCACGACTACTATAGAAATGATGGAACTGCTGTGCTTTAGCAGCATTCAAGAACTTCCTGTAAGAGCTGAACGCCGGGTGTTGCACCCCCATCAAAAATGTGGCCAACCTCTTTAAGGTACTGAAATCCTTAGTCATGAAATTCTATATTTTAACTCTTGGATAAACCCATAAAATGTTTACCTCCACATTGTACAGGAGCATTAAACAATTGACCGGTAAAATATACCTCATGTTCATATCCGTCATCCAACTTTCCATAGAAATGTTTGCATCATTGTATCATTAATTGTGAGCATTATAAGAAATATGTAAAACAGGATGAAAAAAACGATGTTCCACACACTCAATTGACACAAAGGAAATATGAAAATGCTTTATTATGAATGTAAGAAAATGTAAAGCACAGAAATGATTTTTGTATGAGAAAATAAAGAAGAATTTCATGAATCGTGATGTCTCTTACCCCATCGTATGGTCTTCAATAGATGCTTGTATATTAATCTGGACTCACTAAAAACTTTACAAACAAGTCTGGGTCTGTTAGAACAGACCGAAACACATGACAGTGTACTTCAGTACGCCTTGTTGATTACATTGTAATTATGGCGTTTTTTTTTTGTTTTTTTTGCTGGTGTGTATTCCTCAAAAGTCTCTTTCTTATCCAATACAGAACCAACTTTAATAAGGCACTTTAAAAAGTGCTGCAAGTTTATAGATAGAAGGTAAAGACACATCAGTCAGTCAGTTGTTTAACCAAGATCCAAAAACCCAACAAGGTCTGGTGGACTTTCATCCTTCTTAAGTTGCAAGAAGTTTGTTAAGTACAATATTCCAGATTGACAATCCGCATTGAAAAGTCTAATTCTAGACTTCATCTTGGCAAGTATCATTGTCCGTAAGGAACATATTTAGCAGTCAGGTTTGACACAAATGACTATGGGCTGTGAAAATATCATTGCCTGGAGAATCCCTGGGACTGATCACATGTAATTGTATCTTAAATATTTTTAATGGATGAACATATTTTATGTGCAGAAGCTATACAGCATAAAATTCCTAAACTACCGCTTTTGTAGGGCTCCAAATATATTATCCTACATTAATTTTGCAGCTAGATCGATTATTGTCTTTCTACGGAGACTAAGTAGTAGACTATACTTGACTTTAAATAATATAATTCTAGGATTTTCTATGTTCTCAAGAGATAAAATACATTATGGCCTGTAAATTTAATATTTGCTTTACAAGACTCAATGTGAGTTCCTTACACTATAAAAATTTCCTTACCATATATTTCTGCTTAAATTTAACCTTGTAACCTCCATTAATATTCACTTTTAAAATTTAACAAAAGATTATTAGCATTACTTTGTTCCTAAAATTTCCTTAGTCTTTTATTCAGGCACTTTGATCCTAGAGCAGAATATCTGGAATGCATTCAGAGTTTTTTGCTTAGACCATATTTGACATCTTTATGTTATGCTGTACCCTTAACACCTATATCAAAACTA
Source organism: Oophaga pumilio (assembly GCA_009801035.1). Taxonomy (NCBI): domain Eukaryota; kingdom Metazoa; phylum Chordata; class Amphibia; order Anura; family Dendrobatidae; genus Oophaga; species Oophaga pumilio. Next base: position 94,022 of record VIAB01006024.1, read on the forward strand.
TTAACACATGGTATACATTCTGTATTCTCTCTTCTATTGTAAAAATTAACAGTAAAATGTCTATCAATTAATTTGAAACCTCTGCCTGTTTGGTAGGTATTCATGTTAGGCTGTACTTGGCGTGCCAAAGGTGCTAGTTAATGCCTAATATCAATATAAAGACCTTGATGTCTATGAGTGCATTATTTTGTCATCCAAATTAAAGAATTTCTAAATTCAGTCATATTCACAATAATTTATCATTAATTTGATTATTAGTGGATTTCTCCTTCAATGTTAATGTAGTGATGTTTCCTTTCTTTCAAAAGGTGGAGACTATGGCATAATGACCTGTGATGATAAAAATGGGCTGTAGATATGTTCACCACACTGCTCACAGATGCCGTGAAAGATGAAATATAGAAAACTTAATGACATTCATCTTGTTTGACTTTGGTTTCAAGTAATGGCAAATACTGGGAGCTCACCTCATTGGAAGCAATGGAGAAGTTAGGATCTGGAACCAGTATTCCCGGGGAGGAGGAACTAGCAGTGACATGAGGTGGCCTCATAAACATAAACTCACTAATATCTGAGACTGGGGAGAAACATGTTCTGACCCTTCGATTTGATGGAATATTTCCAGCACAATCCACTCGGACACCTATTATAGTATTACAAAGGCTTGGGTGTAGTTGAAAAGTTCCGTGGAGCTTGGATCCTGCCACCATAGCTTTCTTTTGGTTTTGCCGACAACAGAGAGGAAAATTCTTGTTCTCACATTTGTGAATTTTAATTCCAAGGGCTGCCAAACCAATTAGTGAGATGACGGAAATCACAATTAAGCAGACAATAAGATACAAGGTGAGACTAGAAATATTTCTTTTTTTTGAATGGTCTTTTACACCTTGTGAGACTTCTAGGTCTTTGTCTTCCAGAGTCATCATTACTGTTACTGAAGTTGATAAACAGGGTTCCCCAGAATCTTTCACAAGTAGAAGGAGCTCATGTACATTAGGATCAACATCTTGAATTGCTCTTTTAGTTCTTATTTCACCAGTTCTCATAACAATGCTAAATAGAGTTGGATCTGTTGCTTCGAGTAAGTTGTAGGAAAGCCACGCGTTTCGTCCTGAATCATGGTCTACAGCAGATACTTTGCTTACCATAACATTTGGCCCAGTAGAACGTGGAATCTTACACTGGGCAACAGAATTGGCTCCAATTACAGGAAACACAACTATTGGAGAGTTATCATTTTGATCTAGAACGAAAACATGTACAACAGTCTTATTTCTAAGAGGTGGAGAGCCTGCATCAGAAACTTCGATCTGGAACTGGAAGTAATTAATCCTTTCATAATCTAGAGGAAATTTAAGATACACCTGTCCATTTTCTGAATTAATGTATATATGAGATGAACTAGCATAGTCCTCTTTAGGGTTCTGCAATATAGCATAAGAGAGGCGTGAATTCTGGTCCAAGTCCGGATCTGTAGCAGAAACAGTACAAAGTAACTCACCAGCTTTGTTGTTTTCCTCCACGAAGACTTCATAAACTGGTTCAACAAACTGAGGGGTGTTATCGTTCACATCAGAAACTGCAACTGATATAACTTTCACAGTGGAAAGAGGGGGGTTCCCCATATCCTTTGCAGTAATTGTGATTTGGTATTCAGAAACACTTTCACGGTCTAAGTTATCGCTTGTAATCAAAGAAAACTGCTGCTCAAAATCCTCCCTTACCGTAAAGGGAAGATTTTTGTCTACTTGGCACTGTACCCTTCCATTATCACCATGATCTTTGTCTTTGATAGTAATTACAGCAACTACTGTCCCAGCTGGTGAGTCTTCTGGAACTGAACTAGAAAATGCACTTATAGTCATTTCTGGAGTATTGTCATTTACGTCAATAATGTGGACAATTACACTGCAATGCTCTTCCATAATGGGGCTTCCTTTATCTCTAGCTTCAATATCAATTTCATAAACTGAAATCTCTTCAAAATCTAAATTTCCAAGTACTCGGATTTCACCAGTTTCTGAATTAAGCTGAAAAATATTGCTTAAGGCTTCTGAATTGTGGCTGCTAAAAAAGTATTCAATTTCTCCATTAGGCCCTTCATCTAAGTCTGTGGCATTAAGTTTTATGACTAGAGAGTTTTTGGGGGCATTTTCTTTCAGCTGGACATTATAAGAAGGTTGATCAAATGCTGGGTGGTTATCATTGGCATCTAGGACGATAATTGTGATCTGCATGGTACTCGATCTACATGGTACCCCACCATCTTCTGCTTTGAGTACCAGATGGTGGACTGCTGTCTGTTCTCTATCTAGAGCCTTTTCCAGTACTAACTCTGGAAATTTGCTACCATCAGTGCGTTTTTTGACAATGAGAGCAAAATTTTCACTTGGGCTAAGATGGTATTCCTGCAATGCATTAGAGCCTATATCTGGATCCTGTGCATTTGGAATTAAAAACCTAGCACCAGGGGAAGCCAACTCATTTATTTTTAAAGTCAGCTCTTCGCTCTGGAATCGAGGTGAATTATCATTTATATCTAATATCTCAACCTCGATCCTGTATACTTCTACCGGATTCTCTATAGCAAATTTTAGATTTAAAATACATGTAATACTCTGAGCACATAGCAGCTCCCTGTCTATTCTGTCATTCACCAATATGGCTCCATTGTTTACATTTATAGAGAAATATTGGGAATCGGAATCAGAAAGTACCTGGAGGTTAGCAGCTACTAGTTTTGCCACATCTGTTCCAAGATCCTTAGCGATATTCCCAACAATTTCACCCCTGTTCAGCTCCTCGGGGATAGAGTATCGGAACTGGGCATATGTGAGGTTTACAAGCAGCCACAAAGGAAAGAGATGCAGAATTCCTACTTGCAAAACACGGTAACCTGCTGGATGAATCATTGCAGAAAAGCCTTGTCTGAAAGCCGTCCCTTTTTCCTCTCAGCACATCTTGAATACAGAGCAGTTAATCCTTTGGAAAAAAAAAAGAAGGATGCAGTCAAGGTTGTTTTGTAATTTCTTTTTCCATCAGACAGAGAGGCTAAGGTAAAAATCTAGCTGGCAACAGAAAGGAAACGAAGGAGGAGCAAGCACATAGCAGCCATTGAATTGTATGCAGCACTGCATTGGCTCGAGATATGTTTTAGTATATCCAATCACCGGCTGGAAAAATATTTTCTACGTATTAAAATAAGTTACCGACGTTCTAAGAAAGCAAATTCAAATTGAAATGTTAATTATTGCGAATGTCAAAAAATGCAATCCTGCTCTGCCAAAAATAGGCAAAAATAGAAATTCACGTCAGAATGGATTGTAGTGTAACCCTTTGTACGCCCACACGAGGCATGCCTGTCCTGAAAGGGGCTTGTAATGCATGTGGCCAATACTGAATGGGAGCATTTCATAGATCTAGTATTGTCTTTTAAGCAGTATATGTGTAATATGTAAAAAAAAAAATTCTGCATCTATTGAAAGAAGAGAAGGCAGGAGCTGGGAACGAAATGTGATGGCTTTATAATTTATAATGTGTTTGGGAAACAGAAGAAAACATTACACCCACAACACAATCTGCCATTTTAATGTTCGGAGCTAATTAAAATCACATTGGAAGAACTTTCCAAGTGTCAGCCCCCCAACAGACTATCTATTAAATGACTAATATCAGATCTTCACTTGCTGTTAACAGTTTGACGACACAATGCACAAAGAGTCCACGAGACATATGGAACATTTCCATAAAAAAGCCACCTATTCATCAATTTCACAGTATTTATCAACAAATTACACTACACTTTCTACTCTTGCAGATTCTTAGTTACATTAACAACTTTGGAAGAAGCCATCTTTCCACATCTCTGCATATTACAATGGAAAAAGCTCTATATAAGATAAAAAAGTCAATATAGGGGTAACATATTCCACAGTGCTGTTCAGAGAGTGACTTATATTACTAGAAACCCTTCTTATCCAACCCAATAAGATTATATAGCGTTAATACTTAGCAACCAGTGACTTAGAGAATCCTAGAAATACTTGCCATTTTAATCATGCATGAAGCCTTGGGACTGCATATCCAGAAATAATAATCCAGAAAATAAAACAAAAAATCCGGAGTACCACCTAACCACGCAGTTTGATGAGTATGGTCCTGGCATTGTTCTACAGAGCTTATTAAATCCTGTACTTCCCTTCTCAAACAGCAACTGTGTTTCTCTAGAGTAGCTGTTCTTTGACAGTGTAAATGGTAAGAAAGAGGAGGGGAGGGATCCATCCATTCACTGCGAGAGGGGGAAAGAAACAAAAAGAATTGCTCACAATGCCTCTACCCTGCACCCATCAGTTCAGTATAGACTGTCGGACAAAACAAGTGATCGGTGCACACGTCGTATGTTAAATACGCATGTATACATGTATTACCCTCCTCTTTCCCCACATCTCTGTATAAATCTATTACAGATGAAAATGTGGACTCGTACACACAGTGCTGATTCATTTTGTAAATAATTTAGGTATACCTTCATATTCTTAAGAATACAATCAGTGGCGGGCACAGGCAGAAGAGGGCCAGTGTGCTATTTGTCCTTTGCAGTCCAATAGCTCATCATAACGCACAATTTCACCTGCTATGAAGATGGAAATGGCCCCCTTAACTTTTGGGCCCCGGTGTGGCCCTGCAGGTTGCACCAATGATTTATAAATTCCCTCTAAACTAAATTTTATTGATAATCATAAAAAACACCAACCCAGTGAAAAAAAATCATGGTGGGAGGTTAAGGGACTAGAAAATTATATCAAAAACAAAATCGTACCGAAAGGGTTAAGGATTAATGTACATCCCTCCCCACGTACAGCAAATCCCTCATTTCTAACAGCTTGGACCAGGGAATCTATTGATTCGTCTCTACGTTTTATGCAACTCTTATCAAGCGAAGAACAAAAACTTTTTCAGGAATCTAGTAAAAGACTAAATAGTCTAATAGAGAAAATTCAGAAGTTTAAGACAGATCCTGATTTCACAAGACGAGAGAATATATTACAAACGTCTGTGGAAAAATTTCAGAA
>VIAB01006025.1:16925-29211 GCA_009801035.1 Oophaga pumilio
AACTTGGAGCTTCAACTCCCTCCATAAGTTTTCTATGAGATTAAAATTATTGACTGTTTATGTCTTTGTCATTAGGCAAACTTACAAAATCAGCAAGGGATCAAATATTTCCCTCCCCACTGTATATGTGTGCCATTTACGAGAGCTGGCTGACAACCTGTTTGGAAGATGCAAGAGCAGCCATATTGGTTGTCACCCAGTTTTCCCAGAAGTGGTTGAAGAAAACGTGACAGGAGAGGATGTTGGTGACTTATTTACTGGAGATTAGTGATGGTCGGATTATTGCTCACAGATCAGAGTAAGGTTCTGTTTACACTGATGTTGTGGATTTTATTTGTACAGAAAGCAATTCATGTAGATAAATGATGGAGGTGATAAAAGCCAGTGTGGACAGATTGATTGTGCTCAGTGGTCCATGTGGGCTGGATTCAGCACTCTGGTTCTGGATCTGATATATTTCTTTGGCTTTTGATAACAGATTCCTGGAATTATCCAGCCTTATAATAATTTACGTAGATCACAGGCTGCTCCGTATCTGCCATTGAGCTTTTCATTTTAGATGTTTCTCAACCATCCCCATCTGTTATCCGCCGTGTGGACGTACCTTTAGCCACTTGTGGGCCCTAGTAAGGCCGCTCCCTGCAGGGATTCCTCTGTCATACCTCCCAACCAGTCCAACCTGTCAGTCCCCTTGTGTCTTTTTACGATTACTGAACTGTTTATTTAGTTTACATGAAATCTCCAAGGACACGTTTCCCTTTACACACAAGGGTTTTATGTGCCATTTCTGACATTCCTGTGGGGTCACCGACCACTTTTGCTCCAAGCAAAATACCAATATGTACTAGTGCCCTGTATCCTGAATGAATACATGTCTATTTTTCCTCTATTTGCACTATAGTACAATCTGACATTCCCTGTTGTCAGATACATCAAGCAGGGGTATGGAGGTAATGTCGGATAATTGAATGGAAGCCATTGCTCACTGTTATCAGCCATTTCAGAATGAGAGCAGGTTGACTTTATTGTTCATCACTGAGAATTGGGGACAAGAAGTGACTAAAATCACTATAATCAGTGTGAAGGGCCCCCGGAGACTTTTGCTGCAGGGCAAGTGGCCCTTTAACAGCAGATTCTCACTTTTTTTTTTTCTCCATATTTCCATGCCTGGTAATGTTAGTGCTGTGTCCATTAGGCTGTAATCTGCCTATTATCTGCTGTCTGCCGCTTGTCATTCTAAGATTATATAAATCTATATCGTTCAATAAATGCTGGGATTAGTTTATGGCAAGGTCTATAGTTTTTTTTTTTTTTTTTTTCCCCTGACCGCTCTGATACACTGTGACTAGGTTTGCCACCTCTGGATGTACACAAGAATGTTTCCGTCCATTGACAGCACGCAGAGATCTTGAGAATGGGGAGGTTGAGAGTAAATTTGTAGGAAAAACGAAAAACTTGACATGCATAACTTATTGTAGGGTGTAATCCCAGCACTGTGGAGCTGTGACCTGAACTCTGACATGTGCTGCGTTTCATAAATCCCTTCCTGAATCATTCAGACTATATGGACCCCAGGTATCAGGCTCCTGCATTCCCATGGTATCAGGAAGCTCTGTAGCGGAAGTAGTGATAGGGGTAGGAAAGCACTGACTGCATATGGCACTGCGGACATGATCAGGAGGTTCATGGGAGGGCTGTATTATGTGTGTGCATCTAGATTATGTATTTTTACCTTGCCCTAGAATAGTATACAACAAGCTCGTATGTCAGTACTCCATCTCTAGTGCTCATAAATAGTACTGCAGTAGTTCATGCCATTGGGAGATGGATCGGGTTCATTTTTCCCTTATAGTCTTTTTAAACACTTTAATGGATATAGGTGAACCCACATCTATCTTGAGAATGGGTCCCACTGCCCGTTCACTCAGAATATACAGCTTACTATGGGAGCTCCAAAAAAATAACACAAGGTGATCTCCACTGGATAGGATAGGTTTCTGAAACCTTGCTCTTAAAGGGTTATTGCCACTTGGGGGATATATGGTTTGTATTCATAGTATATATCTATTACTTTAAGGACCCCCACATGTCTCCAGAATGTAGATCACCTTACCTATGGTGGAAAATGAACATGCCAGTTAACATACAGGTAGCGTTTGCCACGTGTATACATATATTACATTTTCCCCATGACGTGAGCTGTGCACGCTTTGTATCTGACTCCCTCACATTTTTACCCATTAGGATAAGTGACTCCTTTCCGTAGTCATTATAATGGCAGACATTGTGAATGTTGAATGACGGATATAATTGGCGCTATAGAGACTTATCTCCACCTGTGCGCTCCTTTGTCTCCATGTAATCCCAGAAACAAGGCACAATATTCAGTGTCTCGCCGGCTGCCGCTTATTCTCCAGGAACAATGTCTGCAGCCTTGTGATGGGCTGATTACAGAGCGCTGCCAATAACCTCCCCACTAATTGTAGGGTTCAGCTCGCCGCACTTATTTATCTCATTAAGAACTCCGCTTCCAAAGCAAATGGGATCAGGACGGTCCGGTCCAGGGGGAACTCATAGGGAGAGTTGGTAAATGACCTAATGTTGCCATTGAAAATGAGATTCTGTGTGTCTGCCTGTGGAGCTGTGGAAATACATGAGGTGGAGGGGTATTGGCCTATATTCCATCAGTTGTGCCTCTTAAACAAGGTGTTTAGTGTCAGTAACATTATCTTACGTGAACAGAATAATTAGTTACTATGATAACCAATATGGCTGCCATTAGAGACCCCAATAACTTAACTGTCCCAGACACCTGAATGGAAATTATTGATCAGTTATGCAGTGGTTGTGTAGAGGTGACAGCTGCTGGGAAAATAGTAGATACAGTGGATATTTTTTCTGCTACTGTAGTGTTACTCTTCCATCTGGTGTCCTTTTGGCCCCAAAAACCACAAAGCACTTAGAAACCAGTAAGTGTAAATCCAGTGCCTGAGGCAAAGCAAGGTCATCAAGCAGATAGCGCTGTATGGTTGTGCCATGTGTACCCAAGCATTTAACTGATAAGCCTCTTACAGATCTGTGCGGACACGCGCTGAGAAGGATCCTTCTACTGCAACGTCCTGCCTCGTTTGTGGCAATATATCACTAGGTGCATTACATGATGGGGGCTGTAGTACTGTCTGGTTGTCAGTAAAACACAAGATGGGCTTTAGAGAGAAGCTGTCAGCACGATTTTGCAGTATAAAGTAAAGACATGGCCATAATGTCGCTTTATACAGATTAAATTGATACATTTGGTAAACAAATCCACTTTTTTGTTCTCCTGAGATTTTGATGCAAATGACACAGGACTGTGCACGGTGTTTTCTTCTCCTGCTCTGAACCGCTCTGCCTGCCTCCAATGTTTGGACTGACCGGTCACACAGTCCACGGCGACATTTTATTGTTGACCAGCCAGGAAATCAGTCTCCATCCACAGCAATGACTGCTCTGGCAACAGACTTCATACAAGGGGCAGGTGACTGAAAAATCAGTGACCTGTCATTCAAACACCAGAGACCGGCGGAGGGGCTGGGGCAGGAGGAGAAGACACAGTGCACAGTCCTGCCCCCGTGCTCCAACATCTCGTCACCAGAAAATGTCAAATCCTGATTAAAAAAGTGAATTTCTTCACCAAAAGTATCAAATTAGTCTGTATAACAGCGAACATATGGCCAATCTGTTTTATTTCCACTGCAAAATCGTGCTGACAACTTCTCTTTAAAACCCATCCTGCTTTTTATTGACAGATACTGTATCACATGTAACAGACTTGGATACTCCAGATCCGCAGATAGCAGCAGCATCATTATGCTTTGCTTATATAGCTTGTCATCACTTACCCATTGGGGCCCACACTCTAAATTCCCTATCAGTATGTCTTTGGACCATATGGGATAAAGTTAGATACAGTATCACTTGTAACAGGCCTAGATGCACAAGATCCGCAGACAATATCACACGGGATAGGGTTAGATACACGGCTCAGCAGAGTATGAAGCCGAATAGAATTAGATACATCATACATGATAGGATTAGATACTGCAGCTCAGCAGACAGAAGCACACAAGATGGCATTATATACATGATAGGATTAGATATACAGCTTGGCGCACACAGTATCACATGTGATCGGATTAGATACATCGCACAGCAGCTCAGTAGGCAGGGTAGTATGGATGACCTCTGTTTGCTCCAGAGATTTTGCACACACTTATAAATGTCATATTTCTAACAATATTTAGTGCCAGAAGGGTTAAGAAACTTCTGCTGTGTTTTGCAGAGATATTTTGACTACTTTTTTTTTTATTTACGGTACTTGTTTAACAAACATTTGTAACTTGTTGTGCCTGATTGATGTGGAAAACTGAAAATTCTTACATAATGCAAAGAAATTTACAAAATGAGCAGAATGTTGTTACTTTAGTGACGTTTTGCCTTCATACCTGCTTGACTCTTTCACTTGGGGTATGAAAACCCTTTGCTGTCCTTTTGGCCTCTTCACACCAGGGCTGTGGAGTCTGAGTCGGGGTCCATTTTGGTGGAGTCAGAGTAGGTATAAAATGGACCGACTCCTAAAATATGTAGTAAATTGGGTGCAGTAGTACAATGTAGGATGTGCTGTAACTTTTCTCATAATGATTTGGGAAAGTTCTGAAATGTCCTATAAATGTCTGTTCTGTTTCTGATGTAAAGATCATGGCTTTTAGTTGAGATGAATCTGTGCTGCACTTTATTTACATTTCAGTAGTGACTGGAACTGTGGGGTCGGAGTTGGGGAAATTGAGGAGTCGGAGGTTTGGTTTACCAGCTCCACAGCCCTGCTTCACACGTCTGTTTAAAATCGGTACCAGTGTCTTTTTTTTTTTTTTTTTTTTTTCTGGTGTGGCAAAAGAAAAAGAAACGACAAAGCTTCTCCTATATCTTGCAATATTAAACATAGATGGCACACTGCTGCCAGCCATGTGCTGTGTACGTGTTTTACACCGACCCATAGACTTGTATTTGCCCTTGGCATCTGTGCTGCCGGTTAAAGCAGACATGTTTCTGTGTGGTTTTCACTGAAACACGGTCCATGTAAAGACACGAATATGTGCACAGCAACATAAGTTATAATGGGTATGTGTGGTATCCGTGGAAAGAAACTGATGCATCACGTACTGCAAATGCGGACATGTGGAGGGCACCTCAGTGTGGAGTTTGCAGCCCCATCAGTTCTGAGCAAAAGGGACTTTGCTACTTGGAGCTCTTCAGTGTTGTGATTTCTGGTTTTGGTAGGGGCATGATCTGCACTAAAGGGCTGTAGTTTTAATGTTGGACTTCTATTCACTTTTAGGCTATGTGCACACGTTGCATTTTTTAAGCGTTTTTGCAGCGGTTTCCTGGCACGATAACGCTTACACAACGCAACCCATTACATTCTACGGTGTTCCGCATAGCTAAGCTAATGCTGCGTATTTTTACGCAGCGGAATCGCATCGCGGAAAAATACGCAGCATGCTCATTCTTTTTGCGTAATCACGGCGATTAAGCCACCATAGGATTGCATTGAAGCGCTCACTTTACACATGTGGCTATGCCCACCATGCGTGAAGTGAGCGCTTCATGTGCGGTTGGTACCCAGGGTCTGGAGGAGAGGAGACTCTACTCTAGGCCCTGGGTACCTTATTCCTGTAAAAAATAGAATTAAAATAAAAAATAAGGATATACTCACCCTCTGGCGGCCCCCGGAGTCCTCCCGGTCCTCAGCGACACTGCCGGCAAGTTCCGTTCCCAGGGATGCATTGCGAGAATCACCCCAGATGACGTAGCGGTCGCGTGACCGCTACGTCATCAGAGGTCATTCGTGCAATGCATCCCTCGGAACGGAACTTGCCGGCAGTGTCGCTGAGGACCGGGAGGACTCCGGGGGCCGCCAGAGGGTGAGTATATCCCTATTTTTTTTATTTTTTTTTAATTATTTTTAACATTCCACATTAGTAAAAAGGTGGTCACTCTTGTCAAGCACTATGTGTGACAAGTGTGACCAACCTGTCAATCAGTTTTGCAAGCGATGCTATAGATTGCTTGGAAAATGCTAGCATTCTGCAAGCTAAATATGCTTGCAAAACGCTAGTATTTTGCGGGAATACGCAATACGGAATGCATGCGTATTTCCCGCGGCAGGGAGTTGCGGAAATTTCTGCAGCAATTCCGAACGTGTACACATAGCCTACAACTTTTTGGATTTTAGGGCGTCGGACTCTTCCTGGCTGGTCATACAGATGCTGTAGAACAGGAGGAGTGAGATTGTGTCTTATTATTATTGGGGGGTCAGACTCTTCCTGGCTGGTCATACAGATGCTGTAGGACAGGAGGAGTGAGATTGTGTCTTATTTTATCCTTTCTGATCTGGCTAAATCCTAGAAGACGTCACTCTCATCCCCTTCATCTGCTCTGGTGTAGCTCTGCCCTCTTCTATATTACTTTCTAATGCTGAAAGCCCCATGGCCGCCGGTGTTGGCCTATTACAGGCTAGTGCTATTTTTCCTAAAATATTTGTTTCCTAATTGCTAAACTGTAGAGCATTTAGTTATTTTCCATAGAGCGGCAATGCCCATACTCCGATGCCCCTCCATACAGACTAGTTAGTCTTTGCTGTAGTCCGGAGGATGGGGGATCAGTGATAAATGGTGGTCCAGGCATTGAGTAGGTGCTAAACATATCACTAGATAACTTTGTCTGCACGCAAGTACTAGTTGCCATTTTGGAATTTAATAAAACATAGTTTTTACCTAATCCCAAGGGGGATGGCGGTGGGCTCTACTGCATATCTTGGCAGAGCTGCCATTGTGGAGTATGTAGGCACCTGCAAGTAGCACAATTTCTAGCATTTAGTCTTGGCATTTTCACTTCACGGACCCACGGCCGGCATCCTGGAACATTTCCAATCCCAGAGCTCATTACTAATTCCGAGAAAATTCCTGCGATGTGTCATTATTAGTCTTTAGCCAAAATTTACTGGCATTCATAGTGAACCTGATTCTCCCATTATCACTGGTGTGGCAGAGGGGGCATAGTAAGGAGTAGTCCTGACCGTGTATGCAGGCGCTGTTCAGTCCTAGGTGCCATGGCATTTGTTGTGGATTGTCCCCCATTGAGTTGACTGGCTTGCACCCAGGTAACTCTTCCCCGTTACAGATCTGTGAGCATTGTTGCAATCTATCGCCCAGATAGGATTCTGACATCCAGTCTTATTTGGGTGTGGAAAGTTGCATTATCTCCTTAGACAATTAACACCTTGCTAATTGCTCAGTGTCAGTTTGCAGTCCCAGGATCTGCTACGTTTCTCTGCCAGGAGGGGATATTCCCTGGATATTGCAGTCGATGGTTTCAGTATATTGGAGCCTAATTGTCCCCAGACAGTGACGGAGTATCTGCAGTCACTGCGCACTTTCACTGCTGTAACGATCCAGGCTCCTTCGGGGGTTCAGCATGGATCCTGCATTTCTTCCTTTCCTTGCTGGGCTCTGCAGACAAAACCTCCCATGAAAAATGTGTGAATGGTCTATTACTTAATATTTTATCCTTAGCTTCAGGATTGGATTATGTAGAGAAGCACAGTTTCGACTAATCCAAGGGGAACACTGATAAAAAAAATTAGTAATAAACTGCAGAATTTCTCTACATTTTCTGTTTTTTTTCTGACCTGCAGTCAGTCTTCCTTTCAGCTGCTTTGTTCAGTCATGTGGCTCCTTGTTTGCCTCCATTTAACGTATATGCCAGGAGAAGCTCCCGAATTACTGTACAAGCTGGATGGATGACAAACAGTGGCACCTGTCACCAACGTGCTATCATGCCAGTCACTTTATGTTGTATGATGGTAGCTGCATGATGCTGTGTTTCATCTCATCACTCCATCTGCTAATGTGGCACTCTTTCAACAGGTATCTCCTAAGGCAGTGTTCTCCCAACTCCAGTCCTTAAGACCCCCCAACATATCATGTTTTCAGGATTTCCTTAGCATTGCCCCAGATGATAGAATTATTATCTGTGCAAGTACTGTAATTATCACCTGGGCTATACTAAGGAAATCCTGAAAACATGACCTGTTGGTGGGTCTTGAGGACTGGAGTTGGGGAGCACTGATCTTTGGATTAGCATAGTCTTTCTTTTTTGGGGTACTGCTCTAACTAGAATTGACCAAAAAGTTTTACAGGACCCTGGTCCAGTGGCCACATCAGTAGTCAATGACCACCAGACAAGAGCCCTGGGAACCTTCTCCTACCTGCCGGCATTCCTGGCACCTATTCTATCTAATTAGTAGGCCTGGCACCACGTCGTTATTGTGGAAAGACACATATGACATGCCAAGCCTGTCATTCAGAAGTGGCACCCTGGATGCCAACAGGTAGGAGAAAGTTCGCAGGGCTCTGGTCCTTCTGTCACGACTACCAACATGGCTACTGGACCAAGGTCTTTTCAGATCTTTTGCTCAACTCAACTGATGTACACCGGCTCAATGGAGACCAAAAGGGCACAAAATTGGATTTATCCTTGGCTAGTGTCTCCCTATGGACGTGTTTAGCATGTACGCTGGAAAGCTTCCTGGCTTACACATTAAAAGGGCCTTTGATTTGGGTAGTACGATGGCTTGTACTGTGATTAGGAACACGCTGGGGGTATGTGGCTGAGACCCAGTGCCGGAGCATGATAATTAATATATATGTAATTACTGTGATCTAAGCACAGCACTAGATCATGGCTCTCTCGGCAAGTATGGTGGTCTATCCTGGTGTACCTGCTGTCCACTGCCGCTATATGCATCCTGATCAGCTTTTTTTTTTGCATGTTTAAACAGATTGATCGGTAATGTGATATCATCATTATCTGCAGCACGTGACATGTTGGCACGGAATGAAGTGCTGCCGACAACAGAGATTTCAGTGGCAGCAAAAGAGATAATTTGTCGGGTGATTGCTGGCATTTAGTAATGTGCAGATTGACAGTGGTGGGCATCTTTCTCCAGGGGTTTAGTGAGATCCCAGTTTACTGATCCCAGTCTGCATTTAGCTGCATACTTCAGGGTTTTGTGTAATTAATGGCCTCTCAGTCTCCACCGCGTGGCATCTCATCCTTAAGAGGTTGCACTTACCGCCACCTGAAGTGCTGTATTCTCTGTAATGTTTAACATTTTATTCAAGTGGATCCAGAGTTTATCAGCAATCGCTCTAGTAAACACCCAGGATAAGTGGAGCACTCTACCCTAGGAAATACTCCATGATATGCTTCTCTGCAAACCCAAGGCCTGAGAAGTGGACAGTGATCACTGTCCTCAGGGACATCCACCTGTAGAGCATCTTCTACTTGTACAGTTGTGGCCTGGGCCGATGCAGGATACGATGTCATGGAGAGTTGCTGCAACGTATATTGTATCAGTGCCCACAGGTGACGTTGATGGCTGGGGATGTAGTCACTCACAGGTGTAATGCCGCAGTTGTCTACAAATTTAGCCAAATACTAAGCATTTTGTACAGGTCGTGTTCAGGGTGCAGGCATCTTATTACGTTTTACTCTGTGGCCTCCTCCTACTGTTCACATCATATATTTTGTCCCTGTGACTTCAGCAGCAAAGTGTTTCCTGTCCAAATCACGTTGCTCTGTTTACCTCGCCCTCTTCATATATGAGGACTACACCCTGCATTTCACAGGCTTACACCCAGATGTTACTGCATTATGTCAGACCTGTTCTGGAGCCGGCCCTTGGACGAGAGAGGTTCACCTGATTCTCCTCCAAACCAGTGTCCACCACGTATGATATTGTATAGGATTCTTACATGCGAAAACAATCAAGTGCAAAAAAATTCCTTTTATACAATGTATTAAGGTTCAGAAACTCTGCTTATTCTGCATTTCAGAGCAGAAATGTACCCAATGGCTTGATGAAATGCTGTGGCGGCACTGCTGGGCTGATACTAATGCCCTGGCTGAGATGGCATCACCACCAACAATACTGAGCATGTCAGCATTTCTTAGACTAGATCAATATATACACACTGCATTATTGTATTAAGACCTAATGTCTAATAGTTAGCAAATTTCCAGTCCTTACAGAACTGTGCAAATGCTTTAGGCTGGTATGGAAAAAAAAAATGCTGCAAACTAAGAAGCTTTCCAAAATATTGTGTTAATATATTCATTAAAAAAAGCAAAATGAATGAACAAAAGAGAAATTTAAATCCCATCAGTATCTGGTGACTGCCCGTCGGCTCCATTGTCAATATCTGGTGACCGCCTTTCGCCTCAGTCATCAGTATCTGGTAACTGCCCGTCATCTCCATCATTGGTATCCAGTTATCTAACCTGTCGATTTTTTTCATCACTTCTACTCGTCACTTGCTCCCATGTTATGAAGGAACTCTGCAGTGG
Organism: Oophaga pumilio; assembly: GCA_009801035.1. Lineage (NCBI taxonomy): Eukaryota > Metazoa > Chordata > Amphibia > Anura > Dendrobatidae > Oophaga > Oophaga pumilio. The sequence continues at coordinate 27,372 of VIAB01006025.1, forward strand.
GTTGTTCCAAACACCTTGAAGAACTGACCCCAGATCTTCAGTGTATGAGGCTTGTGCAGATCCTTCTGTGTCTTCATGTGACCCCGGGCAGACTGAATGATGTGACATCACGGCTGTGTGGCCGGATCATCACTTCTAGGAGTCCTTGTTCTTAATGACTGGCTGGGTGTTTGGGGTCATTCTACTGCAGCAGATGGCCTCACTGATAGTTACATGATGGGTAAGTATCTGCCTGTATTTCTCGGCATTGGGGACACCATTAGTCCTGAACAAATCCCCGACTTCATTTGCAGAAAGGCAGCCTTAAATTTGCAGGAGCCTCCTCAGTTGGGCGTTACTGTTCATGCTGATCCTCGTTGTGCCTTGCTCCAGCTTTTCACAAAAAAAACAGCTTCTGTTATAGTGGAATAGTTCACGTTTTACTCCTCCATGCAGAGAACCTGCTGACATTTTCTGCACCCCAGTTCCTGTGTTTTCATGCGTGATTGAGTCACTTAGACTTGTTTCCATTTGGTAGGTGGAAAAAGATGACTTTTCTGAACCGTGGATGCTGGGTGTAGCTGGGTCCCACTGTTTGCTGCCAGTTCTGAGCTGATGGACATTCTCTTGATGTTTATCATTCACTTAACCAAGTTTCCTTGGGTGACCACTGTGCTAACGTCCTAACCATTGCCCATTTGTTACTGTCCTCAATACTGAAATATAGAAATACTGAAAACCATCATATAATATAGCCAGGGAGACATCTAATTGGCTCCAAATTTATTCTTCAGAACAACGAGGAGTCCTGGAAGTGATGATGTGGCCCCCACAGAGCCTTGATCTCCACAAAATTGAGGTTGTGTGGAATTGAATGAAGAGACAAAAGTATTTGACCGAATCTAAAATCAAGAGTTCTTTGTGGAGGGCTAAAAAACATCTTTATTGAAAATTATTAAAAAGACATATAAAATCAGTATCACAATAGATCAACACGAATTGGAGAAACAAATACAGGAGATAAAGTGAGTACACCTGTGTAGTATAGCGTATAATACACTGTATAGTCCACATGAAATCAGTAAAATACAAAAAAGTATTATGCCAGAAAAAAGTGTCCATATGGAAAGTAAAAAAAAAAAGTGCTGAGTGATGCGTAAATAAGTCACAGTGACAATCCTGCATAGCACAAGTCTATCTAACAGCATATAGACCATACATATAGCACTATTGTAAGGTAACGTTGCCTGCAGTGTTGACCCCTGGGCAAAGTATTTCATTGCGAAACGTGGGTCGGGTGTGGTGGGTCCCTAGATTCATACACTGCAGGTATCTTTACCTTTACTAATAGTGCTATATGTGTGGTCTATATGCTGTTAGATAGATTTGATACATTCCTGATATCCTTGATGCGAGAATATAGATCTAGTTGGGAAGGTGGAGAAGTTTGCTTCCAGTGGTAGGCAATCAAACAGTGTGCTGCTGTCAACATATATAAAAGCAATCGAATGTTCTTTGTCGTTCTAAATGCTTTATTTGGGGTCAATTTTACAAGTGGCAATGTCCTTGCTCGTAAAGCCCTTTTGATGCAGAGCAATGATGACTGCACGTGTTTCCTTGGAGGCAACCATGGTTAACAGAAGAGGACAATGATTTCAAACACCATTACCCCTATTTGAAGCAACCAGTCAGCTTTTATAACTAATCAGCCTGATGACTAAATAAAGATCACTGAAAATGATGTAAGCGTGTCATTGTGGTAGAGCTGAAAATCCGTGGGAATGGGGCTTTTGAGATTAAGTTAATTTTCATAGGAAGGAAAATAGTAGTTACTTACCGTTAACGGTATTTCTCGGAGCCC
>VIAB01006027.1:66937-79714 GCA_009801035.1 Oophaga pumilio
CTAGTGTGTCTCCTTTCCTTCCGTTCTGCTGCTGAAAAGTATGTGACTGTTGCCGCCAATTTGTTGCGTGCATGGATGGTGCTTCATTACAGTAGAGAGGCAAACACAGGCTGGCAGAGACAACCAAAGTTTTGGGGGATTTAAATGGGGACCTATGGTTCATTTTATACGTTGTTGCTGTAAGAACAGTCTTGTAACATCCCGAAAAGCCCCATAGAAGGTATAAACTGTTCAAACATGGTTTTGCCAATTCCTTCCAATTGACTTATTATTGGAAACCCCATCATTGCGGGATGGATGAAGCTGGTGTAACAGCAGGGTGCCTGGCGGACTTCTGCTCCCTAGGTGGAATGCGGGCAGCCATTTGTGCAGGGAATGCAATTATTCTTTATATTCATGTGTAGCAACAGTGTATCTGTGCCTTTCATACCTCCGCACACCTCGAATACTGAAGATAGTAGTAGGTACGGTAGCCTTACAAAGCTGTAGGTTACGCCTGTTATGCCTTATACACGTTCGATCTTTTATTGCTGCTGTCTAACAGATGAAATGTCCTGGACTAGTTCTGACGTTCATGTGGACAAGTTTCTACAAATCTGCAACTGCTCAGAATTGCAGAATAGGAGCCCATGACAAAGACGCAGTGTGAGTTGCCACATCCACAGCTTCCTCCTGCGTAGCTAAAAGCAGAATGCAATTCACACAAGATACTGCAGACTTCACTTTTTTTTAAACATTGTGATTAAAATAGGCATCGTGCATAATTTTATTAAAGTGGTTTTCCATTTGCAATTTTTTTCACCCCATTGGCTCGCCCTATATAAAATACTAAATTCAACTGTACTCACCTTCCCCTGGTCCAGGGCTGGTCCTCCACTGCTTCTCTGGGCTCGCTCACACCATCGTATAACTGGGACGAGTGCTACGCGATGTTTTATCCAATACCACGCGGCCCAATGTTATACTATGAGGCAGTGTAAATCTTCAATTTTTTTTCTCATGCCAATCCAGGATGTGAAAAAAATGGCAGCATTCTGGGAGTGGCCCTGCAAATCAAATCAGGCGCACCCATACAAGTTTATGTGTGCTTGTAAAACTCGGGTGTCATCCGAGTGCAGTCTGAGTTAAGTGGACACAGACAATGGAGAAGATGGAGAAATTAAATTCTCAGTGTTCTCCGCACTTGTGCTGCGACTGTCTCACACGAGAGAATCAGATTACAGTACATGTCACTCTGCTCAGACTCTGATCAGAGAGTTAGCCGAGTGTCATTACCGTATTCGATCCGATTCTCTCAAAAGAGACTCATGTGAGAGAGCCATCATAGTGATTAGTTAAAGGTGATGTCACTATTACAGCTCACGTGACCACTGCAGTCAATCACTGTGCTCAGTGGCTCTGCCAGTGTATTTTATACAATAGGGCCCTAAAGATCTATTAGTCTGCTACTTATGAATAGAGTCACTAATAATATTTTAGACCTAATTGTGGCATGTTCTCAGTGTGTAAGGCCATTTTCACACTTCCATGTTTCTCAGTGCGATGAATGGACCAGCCGTGACTGACCCAAACTCAACAGTCTCGTAGGCACTCATAGTTTGGGTCAGGAGACCCGCAGCCGGTCTGTGTATCACAATCCTCTCTTAAACCATAAAACACGTAAATGTCAAAGCTGCTTTATGATGAAAAGGAAAGATAACACTAGAATGACAGCATGCTCTGTATAGATCCGTGGACCTATAGGACTCCAGTCAGACACTGTGCTTTTAGCTTTCTGAGATTGTATATAAAATATAGAGTAAAAGAAATAGAAACAAAAGCAAATAACACTGAGATGTGTGATAGTAATAGACTATGTTAAAGTAAAAGTCAATCTTTTGAAGGTCAGTGTTCATTTTCTTTAGTTTATCAATCTTTTATACATATTTTATTCCTGAAGAAGAGATTGTATACTCTCCAAACATGTTGGGTTTTATTTTGGGATGTAGTGGATGGGACCATTGCATCTTTGCTTTGCCGGTACATCCATGGGGATATTTGAAAAGACCTTCTGGGATAGAGGGGATGAGTGGGACATGCCCTTTACACCATACCATGTGGGTTACAACCTTAATGAGCACTTCTATGTATTGTTACTCCTTTTATTATCACAGAGTTGTCCAAAAGCATTTGTGCATTTTTTTTACTGCCTTGCTAGGATCGGCAGCTCTTTCGTTCAGCGTTCCAATTGAAAAAAAAAAATTCAAATGTGTATGTCATGAAAATCATATATCAGCTGTGGGACTTACACGTTGTGATATTGGGCTAGCTGTCTACTTGTGTTGTGGTTATGTTGGCAGATACGAGTGCAATCTATGTGGTTGATGTTTTCTACCTTTTACAGTGCCTTGCGAAAGTATTCGGCTCCCTGGAACTTTTCAACCTTTTCCCACATATCATGCTTCAAACATAAAGATACCAAATGTAAATTTTTGGTGAAGAATCAACAAGTGGGACACAGTTGTGAAGTTGAACGAAACTTATTGTTTATTTAAAATTTTTGTGGAAATACAAAAACTGAAAAGTGGGGCGTGCAATATTATTCGGCCCCTTAACTTTCAATGCAGCAAACTCACACCAGAAGTTCATTTTGGATCTCTGAATGATCCAGTGTTGTCCTAAATGACTAATGATGATAAATATAATCCACCTGTGTGTAATCAAGTCTCCGTATAAATGCATTTGCTCTGTGATAGTCTCAGGGTTATGTTAGAAGCACAGAGAGCATCATGAAGACCAAGGAACACAACAGGCAGGTCCGTGATACTGTTGTGGAGAAGTTTAAAGCCGGATCTGGATACAAAATGATTTCAAAAACTTTAAACATCCAAAGGAGCACTGTGGAAGCGATCATATTGAAATGGAAGGAGTATCATATCACTGCAAATCTACCAAGACCCGGCCGTCCCTCTAAACTTCCATCTCAAACAAGGAGAAGACTGATCAGAGATGCATCCAAGAAGCCCATGATCACTCTGGATGAACTGCAGAGATCTACAGCTTAGGTGGGACAGTCTGTCCATAGGACAACAATCAGTCGTACACTGCACAAATCTGGCCTTTGTGGAAGAGTGGCACAAAGAAAGCCATTTCTCAAAGATATCCAGAAAAAGTGTCGTTTAAAGTTTGCAACAAGCCACCTGGGAGACACACCAAACATGTGGAAGAAGGTGCTCTGGTCAGATGAAACCAAAATCGAACATTTTGCCTACAATGCCAAACAATATGTTTGGCGTAAAGGCAACACAGCTCATCACCCTGAACACACCATCCCCACTGTCAAACATGGTGGTGGCAGCATCATGGTTTGGGCCTGCTTTTCTTCAGCAGGGACAGGGAAGCTGGTTCAAATTGATGGGAAAATGGATGAAGCCAAATACAGGACCATTCTTGAAGAAAACCTGTTGGTATCTGCAAAAGACCTGAGATTGGAACCAAGATTTGTCTTCCAACAAGACAATGATCCCAAACATAAAGCAAAATCTACAATGGAATGGTTCACAAATAAACGTATCCTGGTGTTAGAATGGCCAAGTCAAAGTCCAGACCTGAATCCAATCGAGAATCTGTGGAAAGAGCTGAAAACTGCTGTTCACAAACGATCTCCATCCAACCTCACTGAGCTTGAGCTTTTTGCCAAGGACAAATGGGCAAGAATTTCAGTCTCTCGATGTACAAAACTGATAGAGACATACCCCAAGCGACTTGCAGCTGTAATCGCAGCAAAAGGTGGCGCAACAAAGTATTAAGTTAAAGGGGCCGAATAATTTTGCACGCCCCACTTTTCAGTTTTTGTATTTCCTCAAAAATTTAAAATAACCAATAAATTTTGTTCAGCTTCACAATTGTGTCCAACTTGTTGTTGATTCTTCACCAAAAATTTACATCTGGTATCTTTATGTTTGAAGCCTGATATGTGGGCAAAGGTTGAAAAGTTCCAGGGAGCCGAATACTTTCGCAAGGCACTGTATTTGGACACTTGAAAGACATTTCCTTGCTTAATTTATGTAGCACTGTCCCTTCCTGCAGGGGCATGGCACACCTTACCATGCACACATACTTTAGCATTCTCCGATCAACCTTATTTCGGCATTATGACTTTTCCAGCCTTGAAATATACCCATCTGACGATGAATGTGTTGACAAACTGGGGGACATTCATTGTAGCGTTCATGCAATTTTGTGGTATAAAAAAGGTCCAAATTATGTTGCATGCCATATGTATGCAATAATCTATAACTTTTTATACATTCACCAGTGATCGCGACACTTTACTAATAAGTAGGCAGAGCTATGTGGAAGGGGGAAAACATGCAACCCAACACATTTACTACATTTTACGCCTATGGCTGCCTTTGATTTGATTTTTGTGTGCGTCTCTCAAATCTGGCACATTTTACAACAGTGATCTTTTTATTAGGACCAGCTAATCTAATTTCGCCATGTCCGTCTTGAGACTTGTTAGACAGTTGAATACAGTTGAAAAAAACCCTTATCGTTTTTTTTTTTTTTTTTAGAACGGTGGCAATCTTATCTCTAAGACATAAGTGCTCGGCTGAATTGACACTTTTTCTATTTTTTTCTGCACTGGCAGCAATCTTCATAGCGAGCTCTAATATGGACAGACTACCATATAAAGAGAAGTCATTCTCATCTGAGTGACAGTATCTTAGACCACTTTATCACAAAAAATGCACGATTGTAAACCGCTGTTGAGGTTTTTCTTGGTGCTAATGATTTTTGACCTTTGCAAAGAACCATTTAGAAAATCCCGCAAGTTTGCAGAACGTATTTAATGTGTGTCATTAGGATTTATCAGTCGCAGTAAGGATGTTTGCACAGTAGACCAATCTGTGTATTCAGTTGTGACCACAAATGTGTAACAAGTCCACACTTATTTGGTTATCTATTTGAATACTATGGTAATTCCTCTTAGTTCACATTTGCAAGACGCAGATTTGTCCACTTTAGAGCAGGACTGGCAAACATTTTCGTCAGAATGTGGCCAAATCCTCAATATTTTTTTCTGGTGAAAATTTCCCTGAATAACGTAGCAATAAGGCTGGTGTTACAAGGTGAGAATAAATTAGGCAAATCGCTGTACCTTTACTATTTAAAAAAATTCATTCACAGTTGTTATAGCAGTTTATTATAATTTTATGTCTCCATGCAGACTCAGACATAACATAAAATGGAGCAGAGCAGAGGAATTTTAATTTTATACTTTACTGCTATTGCCTAGGTTGTCAGCCTCCTCTGCAACCTATGAGAGTTGGTCTCCTGGCAAGTAGCGCAGCACTTAAAAGCTCTTTGCCATAGAGCTTGCAAGCGCTTCTCTGAAGCTGGCCAAATTGCTGGATCCAGTTAGCTTCAGTCCTTCCGTACTTTTCCAATGCTGCAAAGGCAAAACTACCTGCTGCTTGCAATATCAGAGAGCGCACAGTTCAGGCTAGTGGTGTAACTATACCGCCAGTCTGTTAGGGCCTCAGCCAGCAGGAAGGCAGGGGAGAGGTGTGCTACTGAAGATTTATGTTGAGAAAACCCCTTTAAAAGGAATCTGTCATCAGGAAAAACGCTATTAACCTGCAGATATGGGGTTAATCTGCAGGTTAATTACGTTATTCACCTGGCTGGCACCGAATGTTGCTGAGAGAAAATTAACGTTATTCCCCCTGGCAGTGTTCCGATTTCAGTCACAGGGGTGTCGCCAGCGCGGGTTCAGTCATCACTGAGTATAGAGAATTGCGGCTGTAACCGTGCCCCCAACACTGAATGACACTGGGTCTGCACTGGGGCCGTCTGTGAGGACCGGGACGCGGTTACAGCCGTCGCTCCCTGTACGCAGAATGGTGACTGAACCCGCGTCGGCGCCGCCCCAGTGACTGAACCCACGCCGGCGCCGCCCCTGTGACTGAACCCGCAACACTGCCGGGGGAATAAAGTTCATTTTCTCCTGTCATCGTTCCGCTAAGTTCGGGCGCCGGGCAGGTTTTAATAACGCTATTAACCTGCAGATCAACCCCATGTCTGCAAGTTAATAGTATTTTTCCTGGTGACAAGTTCCCTTTAAGTTGAAGGATGCAGCCACTCTTGCACTCTGGTCTAGGACAGTAGCATGAAAAGAACACTTATATAGCTGAGGTTTAATGTGAGACTTTCTGCTGTGTTACAGGCAAAAAGAACTGCTTCATTTGGTGTGTGAGCTCTGACCTGTTAGCAGGCTTTTTGCTGGACCTCACAGCCCTTTAGCCACATGTTGAATGCTCTGTTGGGTTCCATATGTATGAAAAACTTACATTTACTTGCATTTGATAAATCATGCCACAATGTGAAATCAGAGGCATAGTAAAGGCCAATGCAATGTGCATATTTTGCATCCAGCTAGGAGCAGTTACGTTATTCACCTACCTGGCACATCATGTCTCTGTGGTAATTTCCTGAAGAAGAAGCCATAGGCTTTGAAAGGCGTTGAATAATCCACCAGAGTGTATTACAACCATACCTGGATTTGTTTTGTTACAGCAGCACAGATATCATCCACATATAGTTATTATTATAACGTCTAGGTTAAATATTAGACATTAGGCTGACAGTTTATGTAATGGCAGGTAAGTTTATGTTTGACCTCACACACATGGGCCCCCGTTATCAAAACCCTGAAAGAAAGCGACAAATTGACTTTGCCCACATGTTGGTCTCATGTTATCCTTTTATTTGTAGTGGGTTATTTTATTTAACATAGAGTAAGAAAAACTAAACTTCTGATACTGATGTGAACAAAGCAGAAGACGAGGGTTTGTCAAATTACGTCAATGGACGAGTCATGTTCTGGAACGCCCACTGTAAGAAGCAATCAAATGAACTCTGTCAGAAAAGAGAAATGGGCACATGAGGGCACAAGTACAGCACAAAACCAAGATCTTATCTATCAACAGCTTCCATACTTCCATAATGATTGTAATATTCATTGATAGTATTATCCTATGAAAAGTGGCTCCATCCAGCCAAACCAGAGACCCAACTGTACACTGCACTATTTCTGGGTTTTTGCCCCTCACTAGTACAGATCATGGTTGGCTGAATTAGATGCATTAGACACAACTCTGCAATGGTATCGGCTCTCACTGAAGAGACTTCACTATTTATGAAGGCTAATTTTCAAGGCAATGCTCTATTGGGAAAAAAATATTCATAGTACCACACAGTACCCTGCACTGATGAGGGGCAAAAAAACCTAAACAATGTCTACAAATAGGTCTCTTATTTGGCTGGTATAAACTTATTTGCATTTTTCCCCACAGTGCATTGCCTTGAAAAGGCTTCACCCTGTGGTGCATCTAAATCATCTCGTTTAACTAACTAGTACCCTACTCTGTACTGATGAGGGGTAAAAAACCCCAAACACTGCTGTATTTATGTAACACCTATGCCCGTGCGGGGCTCCCGCTGGGGTCCCCATCCCCACGCTGTAGTGCCCGTACCTCCGCGGGGCCCCCGTAGGGGACCCCGCTCTCAGTCTGCTTCCTGCCGCCCTGTCTCAGCTCTCTCCCCAGCTCCTGCTCCCTGGAGCGCGGCCAGCACATCCCCAGGTATGAGGCTTAGGTCATGTGCGCACACTCTCAGTCTCTTAAAGAGACAGTGCACATTTTTCAAAAATGTGATGAACCAATAGTATTCTTGTATGTGGTATTTCTGGCCCCTCAGCCATAGAGAGGGCGCCGGAGCAACAAGTGTTTCCTGTTGCTAGTTTCCAGTTCTGTGTTCTGACGTGCCTGTGATCTGCTGTGCTTTTCCAGTCTCCTGCCAGTACCCATCTAATACTGTTTGTCTTCTCAGACTACCTGCGGCTTACTACGCTATATCCTGTATGACACCAGTCCTGTCTGTGCAAGTTCCATTCTGCTCAGCCATCCGTCACTTCGTTACCTACGACGACGTCAGTACTGCCTGTGCCAGCTCCGTCATGTGCTCCCGCTTCCCGTCAGTCAAGTTCAACGCTACCTGTTATCCCTACTTGTTCACCTGTTCCGCTGGGCCAACTTCCACGTGTCCGGAGTCTAACTGGAGGTAGCACCTGCGTCCCCTGGGCATTCCAATCTGACCCTGTTCGAGGGGTCTTACTACAGGTGTCTGGAGCTCGCATAGTCATGCCACCTTCGAAGCCCCCCGGTCCGTGGCCCCGTGGTTCCACAAAAATAGCAATAAACGAATGTGCACTGTAACATCTGTGCCTCCGCTTCCATTTGTTACAATTTACACAGTTGGTTCTCTGGTTTGACTGGTATAAGCTACTTTGCATAATTCTCTTTCCCGATGTAGCACGGCCTTCAAAATAGGTCTCCATAATTGGGTTTCTTCAAAGTAAGCTGATAGTATTATAGTAGAACACAGACATAGACCCGAGTAAGTGTGAGAACAGTTTATATTACATCAGAGGGACAGAGTCACTCAATAATGATCTTCTGGAAATCAAAGCTTAATGGGAATCTGTCCGCAGGTTTTTGCTACCTCATCTGAGAGCAAAGATGGCTCAACAAAGAAAATAGCACCATTATAGTAATAATAAAGTATACTGTAAAGTCATAGTATTATATTCCATAGTGCTTATTCAAAAAGGATTGTAAATGAACCGATCATCAGACATGAAGGGATATAACAAAAAGAAAATACGATCAAACAGGTCCAAGGTAAAAAATACAATTACTTTATTAAATATTAGAAATCAAGGAACTGGTGGGATAGGGGAGCAAAAAAGTGCATATGTGCTGTAAACAATGCTAGGACGCAGGGTGCATACATAAGGTCATATAGAGCACACAGTATGTAAAGCAAAAAAATCACAGCTGGTACTGTAAAACACAGCTGAAAATTTGCATAAAAAAACGGACAAAAACGCCTAGTGTGAACTTACCCTTAGGCTGTGTGCGTTATTTGCTGTAAAGGGTATGCCACACTAAACAACATCGCTAACGGGATCGCTAAAAAACGTCACTATTTAGCGATCCCGTTAGCGATGTTGTTGTGTGCGGCATCTGCCAGCGACGAGCTTCCTGCTGGGATCTCGCTCGTCGCTGGAATCGTTCCGGACCCTATTTTCTCGTCGGCGCTCCCGCTGGGTAAGTATATATCGCTAGTGTGGCACCTTTTCTTAGCGATTTAGCGGTACTTTTGTACCGCTAAAGTCGTTAAGAAGATCGCTAACGGCGATAGCGTCGTTAACTATATCGCTAAATGTGGCCCACACTAGCGATATTAAAACGATCCCGCTAGCGATCTCATTAGTATGCGACGCTAACGAGATCATTAGCGGGATCGAGTAGTGTGGCAGTACCTTAAGGATTGTCAGCTAGGAGCCAATGTACTATACAGCAACTCCTTACATCTTTAACTCCTTCCTGTTGGAGCCAGTTTTTGCCTTCTGCACTTTTCGCTTTCTGTTTTGTCCTCTTATTCCAAAAGCATTAACTCGTTTTTTTTCGGGACGAGTTTTAATTTTTAATTATTACCATTAATTTTACCATATAATGTACTAAAAAATTTGAACATTTCAAAGTGGAGTCAAATGTATTGAAAAAATGCAATTCCATCAAAGTTTTAGGGATTTGTTAATTCATTGATTGTGTGACAAAAATGAAAATGATTCTTCAGGCCAGTACAATTACAGCTATACCAAAATTGTACACTGTAGTTTTCATTCTATTTTAGTGGTTTTAAAAAAGTTCTGAAAAAAATGGATGTTCGTTTCACCATTTTCAGAGAATCATAACTTTTCTATTTTCCAGATGGAGTTGTATTATTATATTAGCACTTGTTTTTATTGCAAGGTGAGCTGTAGTTTTGATTGGTACCATTTTTGGGTACATACAGCGGCATGTAAAAGTCTGGGCACCCCTGGTCGAAATTACTGTTATTGTGAACAGTTAATCAAGTTGAAGATTAATTTATCTCTAAAAGGCCTAAAGTTAACGATGAAACATTTACTTAGTATTTTAGGCAAAAAAATAAAATTATATATGACATATATACTTGTATATAAGCCGACCCGAGTATAAGCCGACCCCTCTAATTTTGCCACAAAAAACCTGGAAAACTTATTGACTCTCGTATAAGCCTAGGGTGGAAAATGCAGCAGCTACTGGTAAATTTCAAAAATAAAAATAGATGCCAATAAAAGTAAAATTAATTGAGACATCAGTAGGTTAAATGTTTCTGAATAACTATATTGAATCAGGAGCCCCATATAATGCTCCATACAGTTCATTATGGGCCCATAAGATTCTCCATACAAAATACCCCCCGTATAATGCTGCACAAAGGTTAATAATGGCCCCATAAAATACTCCATAGATTATGCCCCATAAAATGCTCCATAGATTATGCCCCATAAGATGCTCCATAGATTATGCCCCATAAAATGCTTCATATATTTTATGCCCCCATAAGATGCTCCATAGAATAGGCCCCATAAGATGCTCCATAGAATAGGCCCCATATGCTGCTGCTGCTAATAAAAAAAAAATGACATACTCACCTCTTGTCGCTGGGGGCCAGGTGCCGGTGTGCTTAGCAGCCGGGGACACCAGTGCACTAGGGGGGCCAGGTGCCGGTGTCACCGCTGGCTCGGGACCCCAGCATCTGAGATATTCACCTGTCCCTGGTCCACCGCTGCGCATCGCTGTCTTCCGGGGCCTCTGTCAGCGACAGAGGGCGCAGCGTGCACTAACTACGTCATCGCGCCCTCTGACCTGAACGTCACAGCCAGAGGATGCGGAGGACAGAGCGGTGAGCAGCAGTGGACAGGGGACTGGTGAATATCGCATATACTTAACCCCTCCTGGAGCGTCTCTGCAGCCCCCCTGCTTCTCCCGCAGTCTCCGGCAGCTATTCCTTCCTTCAGCGGTCACGTGGTACCGCTCATTAAAGTCATGAATATGCGCATATTCATGACTTTAATGAGCGGTACCACATGACCGTTGAAGGAAGGAGCCTGAGATTGTGGGAGAAGCAGGGGGGCTGCAGAGACGCGCCGGGGGGGTGAGCATGATCTGACACCCCCGCCCCCCTCCCTCGCTGACCCCCTGGCGTATATGACTCACCTATAAGCTGAGAGGAGGACTTTCAGCCTTAAAAAATGGGCTGAAAATCTTGGCTTATACGCGAGTATATACAGTAGTCATTTTTTCCATTTCAAAAATTACAAAAAGGAAAATGGGGAGATTTAAAAAGTTTTGGCACCCTGCATTGTTTGTAAATAGTAGCACCCCCTTTTGCAAGTGTCACAGCTTGCAAACCCTTCTTGTAGTCAGCCAAGAGTCTTTCAATTCTTGTCTGAGGGATTTTCATCCATTCTTCCTTGGAAAATTCTTCCAGTTTTCTGAGATTCCTGGGTCGTCGGGTCGTCTTCCATGCACCCCTAATTTGAAGTCTAGCCACATATTTTCAATGATGTTTAGATCAGGGGATTGTGAGGGCCATTGTAAAGCCTTCAGCTTGCGCCTTTTGAGGTAGTCTATTGTGGATTTTGACATGTGTTTAGGATCATTATCCATTTGTAGAAGCCATCCTCTTTTCAACTTCAGCTTTTTTACAGATGCTGTTATATTTGTACCCACAATTTGTTGAAATTTCATTGAATCCATTCTACCCTATGCCCATGAAATATTCTCAGTGCCATTGGTTGCAACACAACTCCAAGGCATGATTGATCCACCCCGATTGGTTGGTGAGATGTTGTTTTCCTGAAATTCTGTGCCCTTTTTTTTCCACACATACCTTTTGATCATTGTGGCCAGAGAGGTCTATTTTAACCTCATTGGTCCACAGGACTTGTTTCCAAAATGCATCAGGCTTGTTTAGATGTTCTTTTGCATACTTCTAACGCTGAATTTTATGGCGAGGATGCAGGAGAGGTCTTCTTCTGATTACTCTTTCATGAAGGCCATATTTGTGCAGGTGTCTCACTGTAGAACAATGTACCACAACGCCAGAGTCTACAAAATCTTTCTGAAGGTCTTTTGCAGTCAGTACGGGTTGTGATTTGCCTCCCTAGCAAACCTTCCGAGCAGCTCTCCCTGAAATTTAGCTTTGTCTTACAGACGTGATCTTGACCTCCACTGTTCCTGTCAACTGCCATTTCTTAATTACATTTCAAACTAAGGAAAGGGCAACTTGAAAATCATTTGCTATCTTCTTATATCCTTCTCCTGCTTTGTGGGCCTCCACCATTTTCATTTTCAGAGTGCTAGGCAACTTCTTAGAAGAACTCATGGCTGCTGGGTTTTTTTGGCCCAAAGTTAGAGGAGGCTGAGTTTTTATAAAGCTGGGAAATTTGCATCACCTGGCCTTTACTAACAATGATAGTGAACAAGCCATAACCCTAACAGCTAATTAAGGTCTGAAATCTTGGTCAAAGTTATTTTCCTTTTTGTAATTTTTAAAATAAAAACTTTTTTTTGCCTAAAACACAAAGAAAATTTGTGTCATCTTTAACTTTAGACCTTTAAGAGATCATTTAATCTTCAACTTGCTTAAGTGTTCACAATAACAGTAATTTTGACCAGGGGTGCCCAAAGATTTACATGCCACTGTACATCATTTTGATCAGTTTTCATTGTTTCTTGGTGGTGGTGGTGGTGGCTTATTATGTGGGTTAATTATTATATGGGCTAATTTTATATATATATTTTAAACTGTCTTTATTGAACAACTAGATGGTGGCCCGATTCTAACGCATCGGGT